>JABUQX010062181.1:57500-65818 GCA_015478945.1 Trachelipus rathkii
ACTATAATTTTTTTTTGCTTATTAATTTATATAAAAGAGATAAAGATCTTTTTTTTTTTAAACTTAATTGAAGGGAAAAGTACTCACGGTGAAGGGCATTCCAGTTATCTCGACACGAGAATAATTAGCAGACCGTTAGAAGTTCGTCTTTTTTTAAATTTGCTAAAATGATGAGGTAAGCAGCTTTATATTCGGGTTAGGAGCTACGATTTTTTATTGGGAGGGATAGGAGAGATTAGAACAAAAGCACGATAAAGTGGGGTAAGCTGTCAATTTCTGATTCTTATCTTTGCATCGTTTATGGTATCCATGTCATCTCGTTATTTATTAATTCATTTTTTTTTTTATACATTTTGAAAAACATTACTTATAAGAATTTATTTCTTGAAACATTAAAAAATACTCGTAATATTGATATATACTATCTGTATTATTTATGTATATATGTTGAGTACTTAATCGTATTTATTTTTTATAGTATATGAGTAATATATAGTGTTGGTATTAGGCTTCTACCTGTAGGATAGTGTATAGTATAGTATAATATTTAACTATAACTTATTAATACATATTAAATTAATATTATCATAACTATAATACCTGAATAATATTGGGAATTGGCATTTGTCTTCTCATAATTCAAATTTGGCAATGAGGATTCGAAACTCACTTTTGTCTTTTTTTTTTAATGGAAAGTCAAAATTGACAAAAACTTATTAAAGTATAATAGGGTCTTCCACTCGTACTGTTATTTTCTGCAGGGTTCTACATAGTTGGGTTCTCCAGAAATCAAATTTACAACTAAACATGCTGGGTTACATAGTAGGTTATCATAAATTTAGGGAGGGAAATCAGCGTTCTAAACTTTTCTTTCGATTGGGATTGGCGCTGTCGTGTAAACTTTACATTTGAGCTTCGATATTTCACGAGGCGTAGACCACACCTATGGATCACAACGATCACACACACAACAATCATCACTGGAGAGAGAAGAGCGCGCGGAGGGAACCCTACTCAATACTTAACACAAGAAACACATAAATCCAACAACTTACAACAACCAAACTACCTATAAAACCATTAACACTACTCAGACACCTATTATCACCCTTACACCATCCATAGAGAGCTAATAAACTACCATACAGACACACCAAACTCACTATTACAATACAATACTTACCCAGAATTCAACACGCTATATCTAACAACTCATCTCCCCACTCAATAACACCCAACAAACATCACACCAAAAGGAGATCAGATACATACACAGCAATGGAGATCACACACAAAAGTCACAATAAATCATTTGATTGGAATGTGACTCAAAGGCGGAATATTCTACCACAGCTCATAACTAAAGAATAACATTATAAATAACATAAACATCCTACACACCCACTCCACTACACACGATCAACACTCAAAAACCCACTCCACAAATCAACACACACTACACACATCTATAAAGCATAAAATACCTAAAGTAGCTCCACGAAGTGACAAAGACAAGAGACTACACAATCCATCACGCACAATACACTGCTTTAAGCTGTCTTCAGAAGTTACAGAAATCTTCAAACTCCATAAAACTCAATAAAACTCAACACACATACACACCATCACACTCAATCTTAAAACACTAAGATATATATATATATCTAATATTATAATATTAATATAAATATATTCTTCTTTAAATTTAATCAAAATATTTATATATGTTAAATTAATATATATTAATTAATATATATATAATGATATATTAATATATATTAAAAAATTTAATATATATACATATAATTATATATAATATAATATTGTAACCTCACTCTCCCGTGATACACGATTTGACATGTAACTCTTTAAAACTTTATAACAGCTACAGGTAAAATAAATAACATTTTAGATTTCAACAAGTAATGAAGTTGCGTCGTCATAGAAAACTTAAAAATAAATTATATTTTAATCTAGATATTTATTATTAAAAATAACAATGAATTAATATATTAGTTTACAATGAGACTTGTTTCCGTCTGACCTAATATTCGCAGTAAATAACTGATAGCATATATATATATGGATTTATATATCCATATATATAAATAAAATATATATTAATTTATCGTTAATATTTATGTTTATTAATATATTGCTTACTTACGTAAAATTCGATTTAATTTTATTATATTAAATTTCCTTCTGTTTCCTTCTTTATAGGCGTGTTAGTACCTTCTATTGATCGAGAATCAGGAACGCCGAAACCGGAAGGCAATCACGAAGGAAAGCGGTAGCCAGTTCAGGGGGAAAATTGCACCCCGTCGTCCCCCTACCGGTAAGGGGCTTACAAGTGAGACCCGCGCCGCGACCCCCGACCACCTGCCACGTATTTGGCATCCTCGTTTTTCCCTCGTCAAATGTAGGGCTCCCTTCTTTTGTTTGTCTCCCTACCTCCCTTCGGCCCAGGTGGCACAACACATACCCCCTCCACTACACCCGCGCATTCCAGGCGGGTACTTCTTAGTTTAAGATTCTTCCATTGGCTTCTATATCATTGTTCAGGGCTGCGCTTACGTTTTCGTCGTCTCTCTGCATAATCGCTCAGGGAGTAACTCGGACGCTTACTTCGTTTCGTCAAAAACGGTAATTTATTTATAACCGTATTTTCCACATTTTTCTCCGCTCTCATTTTAAAGGGTTGTTGTTAAAAATATTGAATTATCATTACTTATTTAAGAACACTATTTTGATATCTTTCTGGTTAGTGGGTCATTGGGTAATAAAGTCCTCCCTGCATTTAATAAATATTGTAACTATTTGCAGACTTCATTACGGTGTAGCTGTTATATAGCTTTTAGGTATAAGGGGGTTTATTTAGTTACCCGAATCAGTGCCGTTCTGCGGGGAATGCTGGCTATAAAGTGCTTTATGAACCTATTTATTATATTATATTATATTATATATCCTTCTTATCATATATTTTACATAGTAACTATATAATTTATATAATCGTACAGATATATATATATCATATATCATTATTATTAATCTATTTATATTATATAATATATATCATTATTCCAGATAAAAATTCTTCTTTTTTTTCAAAATATACGTTCATCGGAAAAAGTTTATATCAAACATCTATCGTTGAGGATTACGGCAGATCTGACAATAAAAGTAAATTACAAAATTAAGCTTAAGTCAAAAGAAGTTAAGAAAAAAATTCGATACTCCCGGCAAGACCGTAAGGACAGTCAATCTTGAGTATTTTTAATGTTTACTTTGGACAATTTTTTTTAATTATTTAAATTATTAGACAAATTTGCCTGTTCCTATAACCTGGGAAGTTAATATACTAAATAATCAGGAAACTAACAACCTGCAATTTCTACTAGATATTCTGGAGTCCAGATCTTCATTATGAATGTTTGATGGCGCTTGAATCATAACTATCGACTTATATTTGCTAGCTATCCTGTCATCGTATTGTTTTATGACTTTCAGCCCACTTTTGAGGTGATATCATTGTAACAATCTTTTTAGGTTAATGTGCCATCCGAGATATAAAAATCCGACATTAACATAAAGCGCAGAATTTCATTAAGTATTCGTGGAGCTTGATTTCATATGAAATCTTGATGCACTGAATCCAAATATGAGTTTTTGCCTTTGCCTGAGGCTCACGATGTTCTACACGAATACTCAACACTTTTAGTGTTAAGTAGTACACTTACTTAATTCTTCAGGTCAATCCATGCTTAATAAAAAACTAACCACCAACGAAGTCATTGGTGGATTATTTGACTATATTAGAAGCGTTGGGGAGCTAGGAAATGTATCTTTATATATTTTTGAGGGCTTGAATTTGCAAGATTACTGGCAATTGAGAGTTTTTTTTCCGTAGCATCAGACTTCATGATTCTAAGAATATGATGATTCGATGACACATTGATATTGAATACTTAGAAATTTGTAATACAAACTACAAACTTCGACTTTCAGAATATATGGACAAATAGATATATAAATATACTGATAATGAATCTACAATGGACGTAGAGCTATATTTAATGATATTATTATATGGAGCTTACGATTATTTCAATGTAATATTGGCATGCATCTGAGAATTTACAAGTATTCAATCGTTGCAATTTATCTTATTTTGCACTATACAGTCTACATTCAGTAATATTAACATATGATTATATAATATAAACCAAGATTATAAACTATTTGATTACTAAATTCAACGTTCAAGCATATAAAACACTTAATAAACAAGTGAGGTTATGAACTATAACTTAGCGACATTCGTGTAAAAATCCACATTTAAAAAAGTGGTAGCTTGTGGGGAATAACTGATTTCATTTCTGGTATTCAGCGCTCACCAATAATAGGTCTAAGCTCGGAAATAGTTGTACACAGATTTTGTCACGCGCCAAAAAAAATTTTTGGCGGTCGACACTGTGTAATCCTATTCATAGTATTTTGGTGTCCCCAGATTGTTGCCATTATCTATAACGTAAGAATCTCAGTTATGCCGATGAAGGTAATTTTTAACAATTTTCTTTACTTAAGAACCACAATATTGAAATTGGCTAAAATAAACTATTCGTATAATATTACGATCACCGTAATCAGGAATATACATCTTTTAAAATGATTAAATAGTCGACATAACACCTGATGTCAATGAGAAGCCGCAGGACCAAAAAATGTAATCGTTCGGTAAAAGACGTGATTTGTGATTAATGTTGAAAATACCTACTCAACACCTGGACGACTATTATAATCGGCGCTAGTTATCTAGCAAAGTTGCTTGTTTACGGTTCCACCACATCGTACGTCTGGCTCAAAATAATTTTAAATTATTACTCCAAGTTACACCTCTCATTTTTTGTATTTCTGTACGCTTTTTGTAAATTTTATCAGTCGTAAGAATAAAAAATTGAATTTTCACAAAATAATGTTATATATATAATATATATAAATATATTATATATATATATATTATATTATAATAATATATATATATATATATATACTGGTCATTCGTTTATATATCCGTCCAAGTATCTTCAAAAATACTTTAATCTCAGTAAACGTGATACCATTGGTATATCTGGCCACATTTTGTGCGAAAATGTATAAAAAAGAATCAAAAAACTACATTCTTAAAAAGGAATACATTTTTGGATCCTGGTAAAATTTCCCATAGGAAAATGTAAAAAAATAAATAAAAATAAAAAAAATTATTGTTAATACATATAGTATAGATTAAAGAGCCTATTCAGAGACCTTTTATTGGTTTCGTTAAAATAAATAATTTTTAACTTTAAATTTTGCTTTTTTTTTTTCTAAATGAATACCAAGGTAAAGTCGCACTCCGATGGCAGGAGTCGGGTTTCTCTCGGCCTTCCGGGAACTACGGGGTAGGACTAATTCCCCCCCTCAGGGGAGGGTCTCCGGAACGCCCCGCTTTGGTATTGGTGTCGCGGGGGTTCCTTTCCGCCCTCCATATCAGGTAAGGGAAAACGTCCCCGCCCTATTCGCGTCGCTCGAGCCCCCAGTGTGCCTGTTAAAGCAAAATTTAGATAGATAAGTCTATTTATTAAGAGAAACAATAAATGGTCTCTAAATAGGCTTCTAATCAATTATTAACTATAATTATTAAACAATCATTTTTTTTTTTATTATTATTTTTTTACATTTTCTTATGTGAAATTTTACGTGTTCAAAAATGTATTCCCTTACGCTGTAGCTATCTATTGTAGTTTTGAGCGATTATATATAATTATTATATATATTTTTTTTTTTTTTTTACATTTTCCGCCACTAACATTGGGACATCATTCTCATCATTGTATTCCGTTTTACTGTAGCATAATTAGTTTTTAAAGATACCATATAGGACGGAATAATACTAAACGCTGGCTGTAATAATATATCTATAATATATATATATTATATATATATATATATATATAATATATATATATATCTTATATTAATATTAGTATATGTATATATATATTATATTATATAATTAATTTATTATATATATATTATATATAATATATTATTAATATATATAAATAATATATATATATAGTATAAGTTTATATTAACGGAGCCGAAAATACCTGACTCTGGCTCATCATTTAAAATTACCTGCCTCACTGCCCGACATTTTTAAAACTACCTGGGCTCCTGCATTTAAAAATTCCTCGATTATCGACTTCAACTCCAGCCATTTTAAAGAAATAATCCGACTTCGACATTTTTAACAGTAGCCTATCGCTCCGATTGACATTTTAAAAGTCTCCGTGCGGCCGATCTGCATTTTAAAATGTAGTTCGGTCCGGCTCCCGTTTAAATTTTCTTGCATATACACCCATTGGTGTTTGGAGTGTGTGGGTGGTTTTTTTGTTTGTTTATTTTGGTTTTGGTTTATGTGTGTGTGGTTTGTTGGTGTAAGAAAGAATAGGTAATGGTGTTTGTGTGGTGTGGGGCGGGTCTTTTGTTTTTGGGGTTGTTCTTTTGGTGCGTGGGGGGGTTGTTGGTGTTTGTGTTGTTTGTGGGTTGGCGCTGTGAGTTGTTGTGTTGTGGTGGGGTGTTTGTGTGTTTGTGGGTGTTTGTTGGGGGTGTTGTGGGTGGTGTTTGTTGTGGTGGTGGGTTGTGTGGTTGTGGTGTTTGGTGTTGTGGTTTTGTGTTTATGTGGTTGTCTGTGGGTGTGGGAGGTTGTTGAGTGTTGAGTTTATGGTTTTGGTTTTTGTGGGTGTTTGTGTGGTTGTTGTGTGTTTGTTTGCGGGGTGTGTGGTCTGTGGTTTGGTGAGTGTGGGGTTTTTTTGTGTGTTTGTTTGTGGGTTTTGTTTGGTGTTTTGTTGGTTGTTTTTGTTTGGGTGTTAGGTGTGGGTGTGTGGTGTGTTGGTAGGTGTGTTTTGTTGTTGTTGTCGTTTTGTTGTTGTTTTTTTTGGTGTGTGGGGGTTGGGTTAGTGTGGGGGGGGGGTGGTTGGGGTGGGGGGGGTGTTTTGTGGTGTTGTTGTTGTTGTTGTGTTGGCTCTGAATTATTAATTGTCTCGTGCAAAACTTATAGGGTATGATGGAAATTAATGTTTATAAATGAACATCTTTATAAACTTAGAATTAAAAACTTAAGAAAATAATTTTTATGGAATAAATAAGAATTTTTTAAATAATCGCAAAAAAAGAATAATTCCGATTTCTTCTAGACTTTAATTAATTTCTCTTACAACTATGAACTGCCATGATCATCATGTAATAATTAATCTCAAAACAATTTTTCTAACAAACTCAAATCAATAAAATCCTCCTTGTAACACACGATGTCCTTAAATGAGATCTATTTAATCTTTTAAAGCAGAAAATAAGCTCTCCACCCATTCACCTTGAATCAGGAGCAATAGTCCTGTAATTGTGACCCCCCCCCTGCTCCGCAAATCGCCGCATCTTGTAAATTTTAGGATAGGTGGGATTGGTCTCTTTAACTGTTAACTTTGATTTCGATTATCTTTTTTCATATCGCTTCTGCATGCTCAATTGCCCCCATTGTTTGTCAAAATTCTGACATTCATTACTTCAACTGAAATATACCACACGAGGGAGATCAGGTTGTTGTAGAATGTTAAGTAACTCCGACCACAGTTATTCGATGAGGTCATTTCTTTTAATCCTGTTCATAAAGACATTCCTTAGCTTTTAAAGGATTCAGTGTATTCAGTTCTGGAAGATGTCTGAACTGTGGATCAAACAAGATCGGCACGAAAATTTTTTTTCAAGATTAACATTCCCTACATATCACCGGAATTATTTTGAACATACTGCTACAAACAACACTTTTACTTAACTAAACAAATTTTTCCTGCAGTTGTCTTCTGATGGAATATTTTGTGTTGTAAAATGTGTTTTGATAATAGATTCTTTGACGGTTTCGATTTGTTCCCACTCACGTTGGAGAAAGAAAGTTCAGAAGTACCAGCCATCAGCCTATCATACTAATGATATGTCTTTCCGTTGCAAAGCTTTTCGAGTCATAAGACTGGGGTATTTCCATCTTATCCTCTTGATCAAGAGTTAATGGCCTGCTTTTCCTAGATTGGACGATTTTGGGGGTATGCTTGCTTTAGTTATTTGTCTATCCTTGCTATATGTGTTCAGTATTGCTGGAGACCAGCAAAGACCGGCTCTGTAAAGTATGATACTCCCACACTGTCAGTGTGCAATGTTAACTTATACTTCGGAAAATTCTTCTCATTGTTCCCATCACAGCTTTCTGAAACAATTCATTA
>JABUQX010062182.1:0-12500 GCA_015478945.1 Trachelipus rathkii
CCATTTATACATCCTGTACAATTTCTGTTATCAAGGTGAGTTTTAATATTTAGTTCTCTTTTGATCAGATTTCTTATGTGTCTTCTATCCTGATGTTCCATTCTTTCATGATATAACTGTAATAGATCCTTTTCTTCAAGTGCATTTATTTCTGGCATATGGGAGATTTTAGCTTTCATTGCAACTTTGAATAGCCCTTCCTTTAGTTTACGATAGCCATTAAAATAGGCTTTTTTGTCTACCATAAAACTACATACACTTGGTTCAGATATAAATTCACTATTTGGATGCTTATCATGAGCTGCTAATACTGAAAAATAATTTTTTCTTAATATCAGGAACATACCAAACATCATTCAAAAATAATTGAGATATTTTTCCATCTACAACTGATTCTACTTCAATTGTTCCATATCCTAACACATTTGCTTCCTGACCATTTGCTGATTTTACCTTGACTGAATGCTCAAATTCATTAAAAGTTTTAAAATAACTTTTCACATTTGTTATATGTTTTGTAGCGCCATTATCAAAATACCAATTTTCTCTATCATTTTCTTCGGAAATAAAAACTTGTTCATCTACCGCTAACATAAAAGTATTAACTTCTGTTTTAGCTTTTGAATTTTCTTTATTTTCAAAATTTGCATTTCTTACTGGCTTTATTTTTCTTTCTGGTCTACCATCTGCAATCCATTTTCTACAATTTTTGATCCAGTGACCTTTTAAATGGCAGTAATTACAAGGAAATTTCTTCATTTTATCTTTGGTTCTATTTTCTCTGTAGTTTCCTTTTATTGTTAACGCTTCTTGATTTTCTGACTTAACCTTTGATGCCAACTTATTTGCTTCTGTGCAAAGCCAAGTTACCAAATTATCTATACTTCTTTCTTTTCTATTACTATGAATCATGAACCATGTAGTTTGGAAATTTGAATAATCCTTTGGCAAAATTTCAAAAATCTTACATATGAGAAATATCTCTGGCAATGTACCTTCATTCTTCTCTTGAATTTTGACAATTTCTTCCTGAAGATTACCCCAGAGCTGTCTTATTGAAGATAAATTTCCAGCCATGTCTAATTTCTCATTCCATGTGTAAGAAAAAAACTGTGAACAAACATCGTAAACTTTGTTTTCTTCAACTCCTGCAAAAAGATTGTGAAGTTCCTTCCATACTTCATCTGGCTTTAAAAAATTCCTTATTTGACTTCTAATACTTTGGCTTGAGGTTGAAACCAACAAAAACATTACATCTGATTGAGTTTTGTTGAATTTGTCTAATTTCTTTTTGTATGCATTTTTCTCTTCAACTGTTGCTGTGGTACTGGGTTCTTGTGGCTTTTCTAATTTACCATTGATTGCTTCTATTGCATCTGGTATACCACTTAGCCTTATTTGCATAAGATGCTTCCAATCTTCCCAGTTTGCCTTACCTTGTAGTGAATCAATTTTCAGCATTGAGAAATCCATATTTAACTATATAATAGGCTTTCTAATTCTAATTCTATTTTAGAGTTTATCTAGGCCTATTTCTTAATTCTATTATAGGGTTTATCTAGGCCTATTTCCTAATTCTATTATAGGGCTGACCTAGGCCTACTTTCCATTTTCTGTTTCACATTCAAATTAGGCTTGTTACAAACTACTCTCAGCTACCATGTTAAAGTAGATCGTATCTACTGGTAACAACCTACATAAGAATAATGAAACACTAGAATAAAATGGATATTTTACTAAATACTAACCCTATAATACACACGCGTGTTTAAACATCGAGATTCACGCTATTACTACATTTGTAAACAATGATAAACAAGACTATGAAACATTAGCAAAATATGGCCATGTTGCCAGAATTCTTTCTACTGGCAAAGTAGCCAAAACAAAATACATAAAATATATTTTTTCATAGAATAAACAATATTATTCAACACTCTCCCTTATTGTTTATTCTGCAACGTTGGTTAGTCCATTCCAATTTTTCCGTTCAGCATCATTAATCTTGGTTGATGTAAAAACTATTTCTAAGTTTCTAGTGCTAATAATAGTACTGATAAATGATGCCTATATAATCCTTATAATAATTAAGAATAATAATAATAATATATAATAATAATAATAATAATAATAATAATAATAATAATAATAATAATAATAATAATAATAATAATAATAATAATAATAATAATAATAATAATAATAAATAATTAATATTCAATAATAATAATTAATAATAATAATAATAATAATAATAATAATAATAATAATAATCAATAATATTTTGGGCAGGATTGATTCTGGTCTTGAGAATGGATGGATTGGGAAGCAAGATGCAGACCGTATGATCGGTCGGGTCAGTTTTATCATCTGAAAAAAAATTTTTAATGAATTCATAGGTATACCACAAAGAATGGATGGTATAAAATTATAACTATAATTTAATCAATCCTACACTGGTGGGAGGGAGATAGGCTATGGTATATAAAATTTGCTGCTTGCAAAGAAACTTGGAGTGACTGACCTTAAAAACTAAAACAATTCACCAAATAAATGTAACTTATAATTCTGCTTCCTCTCTCAACTTCTCAAATATCAAAATATAAGACTAGCCTAATGGGAGGTTAACAAATTCAATGGGGAAAAATAATCATGAATTGACTAAATGGTAAAATGACTGAATTATAAAAATGAGACTAGTTTATATTATGTGTGATACTTATATTTGATAAAAAAAAGGTTGCAGCAATTCAATCATGGTTATAAAAAAATATTCATGTATCTTTCATCTGGTTGTAATTTGGATTTATGGTAATTCAGTAAAATATATATGGTCAATTTTCTGCCCTAGACAAAAAATTGGTTATGGAAAACTGAATTATAAATGGGAAATGATGAAAGACTGGTTCAATTCTGAATGATTGCAAATTTAGTTACACTGGATAATTATTCAAGCAGAAAAAATGAGCATAAATCTAGCCTATATATGAAGTAAGCCTATGGCTTAGCTTAAGGTTTTAGGTTTTATATTATGAAAACTTTAAAATTAAATAAATTTTTTGCAGAGTTATTTTTTTTAATACATTTCAGGCAAATAGAAGGCGATTTATAACATAGAAAAACAACAGATCTCACCTTGTTTAATATTCATATAGTTTTCTTCTATAGAACGTCGCATTTATTCCTAATGCCTCAGGATTGATTGGCTTTTGACAGTGATCATTACGAATCCTGCTGTAGTATTTAAGTGAATAGAATCTGCTGTGGTATTTTTTTGTACGTTCTTAATAACACGGCCATGCAATGGAAAATTTTTTCTATATGGAAATTGTCTATATTTCCATGTATTTTGGTGTCCTGAATTCGAAAATAACATCCATTTCCCTCCATCACGTAAGGGTTTTTCACAAATCACGTGTAATCATTTTCTTACTTATTTTCTCTTGCTGTCTTTACAAGGCTGTGTTTACACTGTTTGGTAGCAAATGTTACCCACAAATATTAAACAAGAAGGTCAAGAACCTGTCATATATATATATATATATATAAAATGCCTGATTATATATATAAATATATATATAATATATATATATATTATATATATATATACTTATTATATATATATATAATATACATATATAAATATATATATTATATATATTATAGTAATAATATTATATATATATACTAATATTATATATATTATATATATATATATATATATATATATATATATATTATATATATATATATATACTATATAATAATATTATATATATATATATATATATATATATATATATATATTTGCTCGACCAATGATGCGGGTTATAACTTGAAAAACAAAAAAGTAATTTCGTATCCAAATCTTCCATCCGCAATGCGTCTTGTTAATCATGGTCCTGATGTCCCTGTACCAACTCCACCAAGTTCGTTAGATGATTTTGCGACATCTTATGATACTAACACTGAAGGGAGCAGTTCTGGTGAAGAGTTTAGTGGTTATAATAACGAACCTCAATTGTTTAGACATCCAGAATTAAATGATCTTGTGAGGGATTTAGATCTACCGAAGGAGTCAGCCGAATTGTTAGGCTCAAGATTGAAGGAAAAAAATTTATTAGCACCAGGTACATCATTTTCATGGTATAGAAAAAGAGAAAGAGATTTTCTTCAATACTTTTCTCAAGAAGATGAACTAATATTCTGCAATGATATCACTGGGCTGTTAAGTATGTTCAATGTAAACTATAATGTAAAGGAGTGGAGGTTGTTTATTGATTCGTCCAAACAAAGTCTAAAGGTGGTCATCCTTCATAATGGCAATAAGTTTGCCTCAGTACCAGTTGTTCATTCTGTTTATTTGAAAGAACGTTACGAGAATCTGAGTATGATTTTGTCAAAGTTAAAATACAAGAACCATGAGTGGACTATATGTGGAGATTTGAAAGGGATTTCACGCTTTTCTAGGACAGCAAGGCGGGTACACCAAATACCCTTGTTTCTTGTGTGAGTGGGACATTCGAAACAAAGCCCAGCATTGGATACAAAAGGAGTGGACGAGGAGATCTGGGTTTGAAATTGGAATAAAGAACGTCATGAAAGAAAACCTTGTGGACCCAAAGAACGTACTCCTGCCTCCACTTCACATCAAACTAGGCATAATGAAGCAGTTTACAAAAGCTCTCTCTAAGGAAGGGGAATGTTTCAAATACCTAAGGGACAAATTCTCTGTATTATCCGATGCAAAAAATAAAGAGGGAGTATTTGTCGGTCCTGATATTCGAAAACTAATAAAAGACCCACAGTTTGAAACGAAAATGGATGTTAAAGGAAAAGTTGCATGGCTGTCATTCAAGGAAGTAGTAAGTAAGTTTCTTGGAAACAATAAAGACACAAATTTCAAGACAATCGTCGAAGATATGCTACAAAATTTGAGAGAACTGGGGTGTTCGATGAGCCTTAAGCTGCACTTTCTTCATTCTCATTTGGACTACTTTCCAGAAAATCTAGGAGCTGTTAGCGAAGAGCAAGGCGATCGCTTCCACCAAGATGTGAAAGAAATGGAGAGGAGGTACCAGGGTCGCTGGAATACTAGTATGATAGCGGACTACTGCTGGGGTTTGCTTCGAGAAACTGAAGTAGCAACATATAAAAGGAAAAGTCAGAAAGGAAGCTTTCAAAATCAGCGAAAACGCTAATATGCAGCTGAGTAAGGTCGACTTTAAATTTGCGCCCTGCTATTAATTTGTAAGTTTCATTTTCATATATTTGTTTTACACATATTTTTCACCTTATGTACCAATTCACTTTCAAATTTAAATAAATGTGTTCCAATTTAAAACACTTTTAATTAACCATTATTGGCAAGTATTTACTGTTTTTCCTTCATGACGTCATTGCGTTTTGTGAAAAATCCTTACGTGGTAGAGAACAACTGTTGTCATAATTTGGATCAGCACATCAAAAAACAATAAAGTTCAAACAGTTTAAACTAAAAAAACAACTTTTTCAAAAGTGAAAAAATGCAGGCCTGTGTAATCTATTATTTTTTTTTCATCTGCCCTAAAGTCGTTTGGGTTTCAGCCCTAAGGGCCCTTCGACTCCTGTTTTTGTTAGTCCAGCGCTGGCCTAATATATAAATAAAAAAAGCGAGCAAGGCCTTCGCTCGTGGAAAATTTAGTCCAAAGATGAATAACTGCTTTCCATTTTTTAGAACATATATTTCTATTTGGAGATTAAATTATTTCATTCTTGTTATATTATATTTGTAGCTTTGAACAAAGAATGAGATATGGAAATTTTACTCAGATATAAACTCCTTCTTAAATTTTAAATATTAAAATTTGAGATAAAATTATAAAATTAATTATAAAAACATTGTTAGAGTTTAATAAATGCATTACTAAAATCTAAATTTATGCTCATTTTTACTGTTGCTTACACTAGTTCTATGTTAAGGAAATTCCTTGAAATAGTTTTACTTCTCTGGCAGTCAAAATCTTTTGAAAAAGTATTAAAATTAACCTCAAAAAATATTTTATGAAAACTGTTGTTTTTACCAACCATAGTAGCAATTCAACCAATATTTATTTTACCTAAACAACTCGGACGTTCTTCTAAATCAACTTTGTTTCATTGTTTAATACCCAGACACTTATTAGTTGTATTCTTTTTTTATAGTTCCTGCTTTCCATGTTTAACAAATAAAATTAAAATACTCAATAACTGAATAATGAGACAAAAAAGTGAAAAATATTGAGGATATAAAATTTATAAAACTTTTTGAAATTTATAAAACTTTTTGAAATTTGAAGAAAAACTAATATATCAGCATCGCTTGAAAAAATAGTTAAAATGTTCCAGTGCTTTGCGTTAATGAAAGTGTAATTAATAAATAAATACTGAAGTAAATTTATTGTGCATAACATAATAATTGAATAATTAATTGTCAGAATACTATTACTCGATAAAATTTACATTATTTAAGATAATTAATACATAATTATAATAATCAGAAATTAATAAATCAGAACGATTGTAATTAAATAACTAAAATAAATCGTTAATCAAAGTTAAATACTGGGACATTTTCATTTTTTTATATACATCATTTACACCGATGCAATTAATAAGAACCAGTATATTTCGTCTCTTTGCAGTAACGAAGACTTCTTAGCTGTCGGCGCCAGCGAGTGGATCTCCTTCGCCGTGAGAAGAAGTGGTTAGAGGACAATTTACTGAATTTATCGACTCAGGCGTTGATTACATCATGAATTACATAGACGCCTCGAGTGGAGTACTCATCAAATTTGCCTTGTGTCTTCGTACTGATATTCGTTTGTATACAGCTGTTACCCTCCATCATACCGTCAACTTACAGTAATCCAGTCTGTCTACGGAAAAATTCTCGGACGAGGAGGTATCGCGTGTTGCATCACTTCCTTACCACACTTTCCTCAGTGATTTTAACAGACGTGCATTTACAGCTTTACGTTTTAGTTCTTTTGTAAATAATTTTCAGTTTCGGTTTCGCGAGTTTTCTGTTTTGTGTGTGATCTATGCATGGACATTTTCATCCCATTTCAGTTTTTCATCCGCTCTTCTTCAGGTTCTCCAATGGAGACCTCATTTCACGTGCCTTCCACTCCTTATCTAATCTTCAGGCTCATATGATTAGCTAGCATATAGAGATATATAGAGTGAGGAGGTGGAAGGCGCTCTCAATATGTCAGATGGGTGAGGATGAGAGGAGTGGCTTCCTTGTATGTGGGTTGTGTGATTGGAAGCTCATGCGTCGAACTCAGCCACCTAAATATAATATACTGAAAAGGGATCACTAAACATATCAATAATACACATATATATCCTATATAACTATATATAATATATACTATATAATATATATATTATTGTATATATATATTATATATTACTATATAATATATTATATAATTATATATATTATATATATATAATATAGTTATATATATATAGTTATTATATATGTATATATACTTATATATATTATATATATATATATATTATATTATAATATCATATATATATATATACCTAGGATATTATATATATATATATATATATATACATATATATATATATATATATATATATTATATATATATATATAATATATTAACTAATAGTTTATATATATATATATAGTTATAATATATATATATGTGATATAATAATATATGATTATAATATATATATATACTATATAATATATAATATATATATATATATATATATAATATATATTATATATATATATATATATATTATATATATAGGTTTATTTATAATTATATATATTATTATTTACATTCTATGCTTTTAATAATCATTATGCACTTTCTCCCATCTGCATAATTATCTATTCTTCTAGCATTATCAAGTAGACTAGGGCAATTCCAGCGTTATATTTTGATTTTTTTGTGAAAGTGGACCCATTTACCACCAAGGCCCACCACCGTTCTTCTTGTTGGTCAAGAGGAGTTACCCATCTCAGGAAGTAAGAAGTCATTTTGATTCCAGCCTTATTGATGATAGATGTGTAACCAGCTCCATTGGTAGATGAGGCACTAACCCTCTTTTTCTTCAACAGACTTTTCTTCAGTCAGCAGATCATCGTTAAAGACCCCTTGCCGATGGATTATTCCCCCAGGGTAAGTGCTCATTTCAGTTTCAATATTTACCATTATCTATTCTACATTACGATACATTATGATTATTGCTGTTGGCGAAAAGAAAAGTAAAAAAGCATTATATATTTTAAAAACTTCTTACTCTTAGGTGCTATTGGCAGGGTCACTTTCTGACCATTGCTATTCTTTGGGAGCATATTTGCCTCCTGCTACTTCTTGGGACCTTCGCACTGTTGCTATTGTTGCCTCATTTGCCCATTCTTATTTTTGTCTTGCAACTTAATCATCTATTACCGCATCCAATTGGGACTCATCAGAAAACCAAGAATGCAAAAACATGTGATAGACACTTCATACTTTTCTTCTCACACCACACCAACAAACTTTCTCAATGTTCTTTAATTATTTGCACTACAAACTTTTTGTTTAAATGGATATCATGAACTGTTTCTTATAGTATTTCGGTACGCTGAAAACGAATATAACCTCCAAATTTGCACAACGGGCTTAGTTTTTTTTTTGTTGTAATTTTACATATTCCTTAAGCTATCACTTATTCACCAATCTAAAAATTTCTTGGTTCTGTTTAGGTTATTTTCATTTCATCTAATGAAAAAAAACGGTGAGTCAGCAGCAATATTAAAGCGCCATAATAAGTAGAACCAAAAAAATAGATAAAATAAACGCCAAACATGATAAAAACATCTTAGCGAAATCGATAAAAATAAACCTGCGGTCCGATGTTGTTTATGAGTCATTTGCCTTCAGTTTGTATCTGGACGTTGAATGTGAAGTGTGTGATATTAATATATTGTTGATTTTATATATATATATATATATATATATATATATATATATATATATATATATATATATTTATATATTTTAAATTTTATATATATATATTAATATATATATATATATATATATACTATATATATATATATATATATATATATATATAAATATATATATATATATACACTCTACTTATATAATATATATATATATATATATATTATATATAATATATTAGATTACTATATATACGTTTCAAATTGTTTTAATTTCACTTACAGATCAGAAACCTTAATTAAAATACCACGAAATTGTAAAAATGATCCAAATAAATTTTGTTACATTTGTGGTGAGGTAACGTTGAAGTCCCAAATGAGGAATATTACTCCCTTAATAAAAAAAAGCATATAAACTTTATTTTGAAATTAAGCTTGGTGATCAAGATAAATCTTGGGCACCTCATATTTGCTGTACGTCTTGTGTAACATTACTTAGTGGTTGGCTTAACGGACAGTCCAGACATATGCCATTTGCAACTTCAATGGTATGGCGGGAACCAAAGGATCACGCAATGGACTGTTATTTTTGCATTTCAAAAAATTGCTCGAATAACAATCAAGACCAAGAAGACTATTGAATATCCAAACCTACCTCTTGGCCTTAGTAGGCCGTACTCTCACAGCGAAGAGCTTCCATATCCCTGCCCCACCTGACAAAAAAATGAATCTCGCCAGAAAACTCGTACGAAATGATTTACAATTTACGTCCAGAAAATGACGATTTTGAAGACCTTGATTATGATGGAATGTCAACAGAAACCTCATAGAATTAATCAGCATTAAAACTCAATGATCTAGTTCGCGATCTTATCATGCAAAGAAACAAGCAGAACTATTGGCATCTAGATTAAAGGGTTGGAATATCCTTGAGAAGGGAACTTACAATTTCCTCTATCGGCGACGCGAAGAAGAATTCCGACACTTTTTCTCGGTAGACGGCAATTTACTGTATTGTACTGATGTTGATTCATTAATGAGAGAATTAGGAGACTGTGTCATGATCCTAAAGGAATGAGAGATTGTTATAACATTCTTCTTAAACTCAGTTTAAAAGCAGTGCTTCTTCATAATGGAAATGTGAAACCTTCGACTCCTATTGCCTATGAAGCCCATATGAAAGAGACCTACGACAACATGAAATTTTTTTTATCGAAAATACGATACGAACAGCATTCTTGAATATGCGCCGATTAAAAGTTATAGCCCTTTGTGTAGGTCTCCAACAAGGATATTCTAAATTTTTGTTGTTTCCTATGCGAGTGAGATAGCAGAGATCGCAAAAATCATTTTTTCAAGAAGCAATGGCCTAAAGAAAGTCTAAACTGAAAATAAAAATGTAATTTTTCAACCACTTGTGAAAAACCTGAACTCGTATATCTTCCTCCTTTGAACATCAACTCGATGTTAATGAAAAATTTTGTAAAAGCGATGGATAAAAGTGGTCCAGGTTCCTAATACGTAAAAAAGAAATTCCCTAGGATCAGTGAGACTAAAATTAAAGAGGGTATGTTTGTAGGCCCACAAATAAGGGAGCTAATGAAGGACCATCACTTTGATGAAAGCTTGAATAATATTGGAAAACCTGCATGGAGATCCTTTAAAAAGGTCTCATAACTGGGTTTCCTAGGCCAATATTAAGGCGACAACTATGAAGAACTATTTTCGAACTCCTTCGAAATTATAAAGCAATGGGATATAACATGTTCCTAAAAATACATTTCCTTCATTCACACTTGGACTTTTTTCCTAAACTGCAATCTAGGCGCTATAAACGATGAGCATGGTGAGCGATTTCATCAAGATATCTTCACCAAGATATTTCAACTATCAAAAACGTTATCAGGGAAATTGAAATCCAAATATGCTTGCAGACTATTGGTTGGGACTAAAAGGGATGCTTATTCCTCAAGCCAAACTACAGTAGAAATCTTCAAAATCTTACCATTTTTTAAATTGCAAGAAGTTTATTATAGGTGCAGTTAAATTAACTAAAGCTTACATTTATATAACAATATTAAATTTTAATTTATTTCGTATTGCAAAAAAACCCTGCCGTTCAAGGTGTTAATGGCTATAGTAGTGAGACTATTGGCCTGAATAAGAGGTATAGATCATTAAGTGCAATGTGTTCAGATGGACAATCTTAGGGAGTGTTAGGTGTGAGAAGAATTGATAATATGAGGCATGAACATATTAGAGAGTTGGGTGGTGTAAAGAAAGGGGGTAAATGAGGGAATAAATAAAAGTACGTTGAGATGTTTTGGTCATGGTGCAAAAGGGGATGATAGTCGGTTGGTTAAGCAAATGTATAGTGGTGAGTATGCTGGGGTTGGTTGGGGGGGTTGGGATGCGAATCGACAGGTGGGAGACTGAAAAAAAGTGGATTTGAGTCAGTAAAGGAATGCCTAGGAGAGAAAATGAGTTTGGCAGAGGCGAGAAGAAGATGCTAGAGGTGAATGGCGGGGTTTTGTGAGGGGGGGGTATGGTTGGCCCACCTGGGCAAGGGATGAACCCACATGTTGATGCCATAGCGTAGGGTCCAGTGCTATCCTATGAGCTCTAGGGTGGATTTTCTGACTGCGACGAATTCTCCCTAATAGGTATAAAGGGGGTGACCAGGCTGCGGCTTTCTTTTCAACTTGGTTCATATTCTTCTTACTTTCTGTCTCTGATGCGTTATGTACTGTACCTTACCGCATTCTTGAGGGAGAAGTGTGTGATAATATATATATAGTATATATATATATATATTATATATATATTATATGATATATATATATTATATATATATATATATATATATATTATATATATTACTATATATATATATTATATATATTTATATCTATATATATATATATTATATTATACATATAAATATATATATTATATAATATATATATTATATACTTTATGATTTCGCCAAACACAATAAAAAAAGAGTAGATGTAAAGTTGGTATTCCGTATTCTATTATGCAGCAAGAACTGCCTTTAAGGCTTTTTTTCTATTTAAAATTCAATTTAATTTATTTTTATTTTTATCTGTTTCCGTGAAGTTTAAAAAGTATAAAATATTAAATTTCAATGGAATTGAAAACCATTTAAATATAAAGAATTTAATGTAATCAAATTATTTTCCTAATATTCGTAATATCAGTGTTACTAGTAATATGTTTCAAAATTTAAATTATGTATGAAAATAAATTAACACTATTGTTTGGCAAGTACGTTCAATGTTTTGTGTATGAGCTGTTTCTTGTCTAAAATATTTTTTTTAAAAGAGCCATATAATCCATATCTAAAATACTACAACATCTACCGGAAAAAGAATACATTGCTGGAATGCTTGTAAAATTTTAGCGTGAAGAAATTGCTTAAAAAAAAAAAAAAAATCTCAAAACTACAATAGCACAGGGGAAAAGGAATACATTTTGTGGAATCCTGGTAAAATTTAAAATTGAAATGTAAAAA
>JABUQX010062182.1:20000-38873 GCA_015478945.1 Trachelipus rathkii
ACAGGAAAGAAACATTATAATTCCAAGGATATAAAACAACCTCTAACACCTGAAAAACGATTAGCCATCGAAGGTGAATAGTGAGCATTAATCAAATTTATATTTATAATTTTATGTTAATACCATAATTTTTATAAATTAATTTTTTTCCCTTCTCAGAGGCATTTAAAGACGGATTGAAAAAACAACACATCCCTGACTCTACCATAGCTCTTAAACTAAAGCTAGTTAACAGATATGTATCGGAAAAAATTAGCTATGTTAGGAAGTGTAGCTCAAGGAGAAGTTTAAATATGACCTATAATAATCAGGTATGTTCATCAACTGGTATGGCAATATTCATGGTATGACAATATTCATATATTAATCTCCAATCTTTTCAAGTATTTTAATTTAACAGCGAAATAGAAGTATTCTTTATAAATTTTCACAGCAAAAAGCTGATCATTTGTATAATATATGCTATTTAAATTCACATCAATTTTTTTTTCCTTTTTACACTTTTCATTTAATTTTTGAGGTTATCCTGTTTAAAGTTATATTTACCTTTAATTGGACAAATATTTGCTCTCAACTTAATTTAACTTTATCTTTCAACAGAATATGGACATGCCAAGAGAGGAAGGAGAAGATTTACCTGAAAATCGCACCCATTTCATCAGATCATCGGAGTTCGACTAACTCAGAATTTACTTTATAGAAATCTAATAATGAATAAGGTATAGATTACGTTATATATAATACTACCATATTTCTACATTAAATAAACTATATATATATATATAATATATATATATATATATATATATATTATATTATAATAGTATATTATATATATATATTATATATATATATATAATATATATATATATATATATAATATATATTATATAATCCTGTGCATTCTCGTCATACTTTTTTTGTGGAAATACGAATTGAAAGAAACCCTTATATCTCGGGAACTGTTAATTTCTCGGAAAAGTAGCCTAACCTAATCTGATCTAGCAATTGTAGTGCTATAAGAATGAATAAAATCAGTATTTTTTAACCGCAAATTTACGTTGTATCTTTACTCGTTAATTTCCGAACTATGCTATTATTTTTTGGGTAAGAAAAGAGTAGTTTCAGAGATATAAGTGATTTACAACATTTTTTATATATTCTCAATTTTAAATTCTGATTCATAAATAATTAAGATCCTTCTTGATTTCCGCAAGAAAGGTCGCATCACAGAAGTAAACAAGGCACAAATATATTAATAATGTTTCAATTTTTTGGCCTATTCATATGATTTATTTCCATATATTATATAGATATATATATAATATGATATACTAATATATATATATATATAATAATATTAATATATAATATAATATTATATAGTATATATATATAATATTATATATTATATATATTATATATTTATCTATATATATATATATATATATATAACATAACTTCCTTGAGTGAATCTTGAGTTCACTCAAGGAGTTATTTTATCTAAACAAATTGAACTGCGTTAATTGCAGTATTTTAACATCTATATATATAATATATATATATATATATATATCTTATTATATATTAGTTATATATATATATATATATATATACTATATTATATATATATATATATATTATATATATTATACATAGTTTACTTGTTCCTGTATTATATACTTGCAATGTTTCAAATATTTTTTGCTATTCATAATGATTCCCTATATATATATATTATATATATATATATATATATATATTATATATATAATATATCATTATATATATATATAATATAATATATATATATATATATATTATATATATAATATATATATATATATATATAATTATATTCATTTTTATTATCATAATCTCCTCTCTCTCACCAGATTTGGGAGTAAGGTGCGCAACAAACACCGGAACGGAAAGTAGTAGAAGAACAAGACGTAAGTTGAAAAGAAGCCCCCAATCTTCCCATCCTCTTTATACCCCCAGTGAAAACTCGTCGCCATCAGAAAAGTCCGTTGCGAGGCTCATTAGATCGCGACGGACCTCACTGTGCGTATTCGTCCGAATGAGGGTTCATCCCTTTTGAAGCGAGTTGGTCGCCACCATGCTCCTTCACAAAACACGCCATTCAATCATGTATGCACCATCTCTTCTCGCCTCTGCCAAATCTCTGCAATTACTTCCATCCACCACCCCTCATATAACTTTATATTGTGAGAACCGTTGAATTCAATAAAAAGACTCCAGCGTAGGGTTTCTAATCATACGCAAGCATGGCATTCACTGTGGTTCAATCCACTGGGCGACGGCCGCAACCATGCATCTTCACAAACGTAGCAATCCTCTTGTTCAACCACATTCACATTCCATTCTTTCCGACTATTTTGCTAAATCAATCAACCTTTTCTGTCTTCCAACCAGTCGATTTCCTATTCATTCAGCACTATGCATTCTCTTAGCCAGCCAACCTCCATCCATCCTTTCTACATGATCAAACCATGTTAATAAACTTTCATTTATTCTCATTTTCCTCCTCCTTCACATCGGACAGCTTCCTAATAACATTTCTTTTTTTATCAGTTCTATTTACACCTATATAACACGTCCATGAGGTTAACCATTTGCACTGCTAGCACCCTAGATCTATACTTCGAATTCAACACGAAAGTTACACTACTGTACAAAACAGCCGCACCAACATACCTTCATGCAGAACTCTATTGCATTCAAGACAGTCCTTTTGCATTTACCAAGGATCTAATTGCACCACCCACCATCCTGCCCATTTTCCTAAACCACATTCTGCATCATCCGTGCCCTTATCATGCAACATTTATCCCTTTATCCCACATAATGTGACACGAAGTGCTCCCTTCACTCACCTCCATCACCTTACTCTTCTCCACATTTACTTCCATATATCTCTCTGTTTACACACCCTGCCAAATCCCTTAAACAATCTTCTCAAGCTTTCTTCTGATTCGCTGCACAAAACCAAATCATCAGCATTCTTACAATAGACAAGGTATTCTCGACTCGCTTTCTCTACCACACTCTCACAATCGTAATTTTCAGTGGTGCGAACTAGGATTTATCCTTCATAACCAGTATGAAATTGGTTTATTTCTAGGGTATCCAGTTGCACTTTGAACCATTTCCTATACGAAATCCATTCGTAATTTTCAAAAGGGTCGACGAACTTGAAACTACTAGCTCACCATAATCAGTGCGAACCAGCAATTTCTAGTACGATAATCCTCGCTGATATATTATTATAAGTATATATATATATATTCTATATATTATATATATATATATATACAGTATATATATATATATATATATATTATTAGTAGATATATATATAATATATATATATATATAATATATATATAATATATATATATATATATATCTATTCAGTGGGATGTAGTTACCATGAAAATATTGCGGGTTCGTACTGGTTAGTTCATCGACCCTTAATTGAAAATTACGAATGGATTTTGCATATAGTAAATGGTTCAAAGTACAACTGGATACCCTGGAAATAAAGCAATTTCATACTGGTTATGCTGGATAATTCCAGTATGACCCAACTGGTGACGGTGCTGGAAAAGGTAAGGAATTCGACTGGATCCAGCTGGAAATAATGCGGGTCCGTACTGGTTCTGCTAGGTAATTCCAGGATGACCCAGCTGGAAAATTACGACTGGTAACAGTGCAGGAAAGGGTAAGGAATTCGACTGGATCCAGCTGGAAATAATGCGGGTTCGTACTGGTTCTGCTAGATAATTCCAGGATGACCCAGCTGGGAAATTACGACTGGTAATAGTGTAGGAAAAGGTAAGAAATTCGACTGGATCCAGCTGGAAATAATGCGGGTTCCTACTGGTTCTGCTGGATAATCCCAGTACGACCCAGCTGGAAAATTACGACTGGATTTGAAAAAATCTGATCTTAAAACACAACAAGGTCCAGTGCGAAATTGAACTGGTTCCCACTGGAAATCATTGCACTGGTCCAGCTGGATCCCGTTGGAAAATGTGCTGGAACCAGTAAAAAATTTTTGCTGGGCACTACAAGCTTTAATAAGTTTTACATACGGAAGTTACAATATGCAGTTTATTTTTTTTTTTTTTTAGACCACTCCGCTCAAGAATGGTAACCCTTCCATACGGACCGAAGCTCGCATGAAGAGGCCGGGCAAAAGGACCACTGAGGGTGGATTTCGGTAAAATCTTCCTCGCCTTCCATTACCTACCAGCACCAAGTGTGTGGAGTTACACAGTTCCATGATCCCTAAATCTCCATCCCCTCGTATTTATACGACTGTGTATCTACAGGGGAGAACTGTCACTCACTTATATACAAAATTCTTAGCGACAAGGCGGGTAACGTGCAATATCGGGCGAGAACTTAGGAGAAAGCTCCAGCCCACGAAGTACAACATTGGATGACTAGCCCCATCCACCATTGCTAAAAACAATCTGTTAAAAAGAATAATACCATCCAAGATCGAAACGACAACATGCCCCTTCCATGCAAACGCCCAACTTTCTAGCAGTCTTGATGGATTTCTATCCATCTTTCAACCGCTTCAAACAAGGGTACGACCTTCATGCCAAGCCGCCCCACCAGTTGAAGGCCACAGCACTGAACTCGATGACAGCTCGTCCTGAACGCGCATCACCCACTTTTCAATAGCAGACACCCCTTGTAGAAGTCGACCTTTACGAGTGAGCTATGCGACCTATGCAAGCAGGTACTCGCTTATCGCTGTTCGCCTCCTGGCACGCTACCGACTAGTATTAGCTACTTATTAGGGGCTGGTCCCTCGTCACGTCGCCTACAAAATCCAAGTACGAGTGTTTCGTGAAAACCGTTGGAGTGGGAATGCAGACTCCAGGCAGACTTGCACTGCCCCTCTTCTTCCCAACTCAGAATCACTTAAAATAACTAAAAACCCCGGGGAATTGCTTATAAACACTACTAATGATGCCCAAGCCATCTCACACTACCATGATACCTATCCAATCTTTTCTTAAAAGTTGCAATTGAGTTGCTAGTTATATTATCCTGCGGCAAAACCATTCAAAAAAATTAAAAATCCTATTACTGAATGAATCGTCTGTATTCTATACATCAAGATTACATATTCCTCCTTCTTATTTTCTATTGTGTAGGGTAGTAATACATAATTAGAACAAAATATCTCTTAAGATGAATCAAAAGATGTAAAATATTTCTTTTGATTTGTATCATGTCCCCTTTAAGAAATTGCCATTCTACATAATAACATTTCTAACTCCTAAAGGCCTCTCTTCAGAGCTCTACTATTAAACCAAAAATATACCATCTTTGTTGTGTATTACTATACGTTGCACCTTTCCAGCCGCATTTTATAGCGAACAAATATTTTAGTTGTTATCGTGGGGAAAATATTTTGTGGAAGAAGATAGACATAAATTATATATATACTATAATATTATATTATTATTATTATATATATTATAATAAGTATCTATATATATAGTAATATAAATATAGTAAGATTATTACTTATATATATTTTAATATTATCTAACAATAAAATGAGTATATATAGATAATACTTTATATTATATATATTTGATACTATACTATATATATATATAATAATATTATATATATATATATATTATATATATAATTACCTTGTTTCGAAACCCCCCTAGAAGAGGATGATGCCAATAAAAAGGAATTTAGAAATTTGTTTGTTATGAACCAATCACAACGTTGCTTACATTTCGACGTAGTCAAGTGAAGGCGTGGCTTTCAATCAAAAACAGGCCTTTGGATATTTTAAATTTTCTGTGCAAGGTGAACATATTTCGGAATTTCTCTTTTCTCTGACCAACTTATGTTAAACCGTTTAGTTTTCAATCATTTGTGCTCACGTTCTTGATAGAGAAATTCTTACCCTTGTTTTTTAGCAACGACTCTTGACATAATCGACGGCGATTTCCTCAACTAGGTTTGCTTTTGTTTCAAACAATTTGGTGATCAGGCTGTGTGATGGAGCCCGAAGATTTGGAATAAACAGAAATAAAAAAACCAAAAACAAATTGGAGTTATATAACAATTTAATTGTATCAAATTATGTGATGTGTGAGAGTGCGCGAGTGTGTTTGAACTTTTGCTTTATATAAAAGTTGATTTTATTGAATGAAACATTCATGAATTCAAACGGGCCCACCACGCAACCATTTGTTTGTGTTTGTTTATATTTTTACGTAAACACGTCCTAAGTTCGGGAAGCACGAGAAATAGCAACCTTTACAGAAATAATGAAATTACATTAACGTTTGATGAGCATTTCTTACAATTTTCGCTAAATTTGACAAACGAAAGCAAACGCTGTTGCATTCTACGTTGCGTAAGCACAAATACAAAAAAACGGCTGTTCTTTGTTGTTATATATTTATACCACAAGTATCGTATTTATACTTGTGATCAATCATCAAAAAATTCTTAAATCAGTATCGAATAAAAAATATGGTATGTTGGTATCGATGACATATCGATAGAGTGTCTATACTTGATTTCGGCATCCGCCCTTATTACAAATCGAACTCTCGATCACGAGATTTTTCATTAACTTTTAATTGTAGGCCTAATTGTGAAAATTTTTGCTTTAAGCCGTAGAATACATAAGTATGTACGTATTCTGTACCAACTTTTTCTTCATCTCTCTCTCTTATTGATTATTTTATGCTTTTTCTTTTGATTATTATCAGGCTAATCAGTTTTGTTTTAACTCTTGAACTACCATTAAACTTACTTGTGCGTTCTTTAGAAAATATATGATTTTGTATGTTTTCTTTTCTTGTGTTTATAACTTTTCCTACCAATATATTATAGTCAAGATCTTTCATAAGTGATCAAGTTTCTGAAAGAACGTGTGAGAATTCAGGCCTTATCAAATTCTTGTCGCTCATTCTAAAAATGGAATAAGACTTTCATAAACAAGCACGAGATTTTTTTACCCTAAGAAAAACTGAGGTTACAATCGTACATGTAATTATGGATTAGAGTATTTTGCCTAAGCAGTTTTTTCAATATTGGGGTGTCACCCTTTGGTGTCGTGTGATGTGGAACTTGTAATCCTAGTGGGGGGGCGCGTTTATCAAGTGTGAATAAAACCTATAATTTTATTTTACTGGTAATGTGTTATGGAGTTATGGGGCTTCACTTGTCCTGGTTATAAAAAATTTCACAAGGATATACTCTAAAATATATGAAGAATACAAGAAACAAAACATAGCGGTCTCTTAAAGAAAAAAGTTACAGCTTCTTAAAGTTGTTAAGCTCCATAGAATTTTTCATTTTTTATCCATCTATGGAGTTAGGTCTCTCATATTTAGACCAACCCTCTAGTTTCAAGGTTACTGTATTGTTTTGTAGGTTACCTATAACCACAGAGAAATCTTATGTATACCTTATAATCTTATATCTTTTGAACTCTTGGATGCAGTTATAAACTTAGCTATCATAGGCCCACAAATTTTTTTTATTAAGGAAGAACTTTTAGAAATTTTTTAACTTTGAAGGCTGTAACTTTTTCCTAAAGAATTATTTTCATTTTTTTATACTTCATTATATTTTTTTTTATCTGAAATTTTTTTAATATGAAAATTTTTATATAAGAAAATCACTATGGGAGTTTTAAAACAACTTTGAAGCTATAACTTTTTTTAATAAAGAGACTGCCAGATTTTTTTTTTTTTTTATTCTTCATTATTATATTTTTTTAGATTATATCTGTTGATTTTTTCATAAAAATTGGAGGGTTAAGCCCTTCTGTGCTACTATTACTTTATTTTTTAATTACTTATATATATATATATATATTTATATATATAATATATATATAAATATATATATTATAGAATATATAATATTATATATTATATATATATATTATATTATCAGATATTGGGGGAATTTGAATGGTGTGGGAGGGTCGTCGGGCAGGGAGGGGGAAAAAAAAAATAAGATCGACTCCCGACTCCGACTCCCAGAGTCGAGTTTTTAAAAAACAAATCCAAACTCCCGGACTCCCGACTCCCAGAGAGTCGATTTTAGAAACAAACGACTCCGACTCCCGACTCCACGACTCCCCAATGGCCTTATTATGCAACTGTTACATGTTGTACAAAAAAAAACTTTTAGCAGAGTATTATAAATAATGACAATGCTAATAATAATAATAATATAATAATATAATAATAATAATTAATTATATATTATTATTTTAGTATGTATGATAATATATTATTATTATTAATTACCATATTTATATTATTAATTATTATATTATTTTTATTATTATTAATTTTCATGATTAATATCTAATAATAATAATAATGATAAATAATATGTAATAATAATGATTAATATTAGTATTATTATTATATATTAAATACATTATTATTATTATGATTATATTATTAATTTTATGTTATTATTATTATTATATATATTATTATTATCTATTATTATTATTATAAATAACTAAATAATAATAATAGTATTATTATTGATTAATTATTTATTATTATTATTATTATTAAATTATTATTAAAATTGATTGCAATTCTTCGGGGATGCTGACCATATATATTAATTTATAAGCATAATTTTTTTTAGTTTAATTATATTGAGGATTTATTTAAATAAATTATTATAGAGTAATAATATAAAACAAATGTATGGAAAGGGAGAAAGATTATAAATAGATAATTATATATATATATAATATACTTCACCAAATTAATTATATCAAAATTATTATTAACACAAAATTATCGTCAATCCATATCTCAGAAAAACAAATACAATAGCTACACGAAAATGGAATACAATTGTTGGAATTCTTGGTAAAAATTATTGGGGAAACTGAAAAAAAAAAAAAATAAAAAAAAAAAAAAAAAAAAAAAAAAAAAAACTCAAAAACATCACAATAAGCTACAAGCGAAAGTTGTAACTTTACTAATAATGACGGTAATAAATTTGTAGTAAGGAAATAATGTAAAAAACAATAAAAAAATAAAATAAAATTAAAAGAATATTGACTATTTTTTGTAGGAGCATGCGGACATAGTATATTATCTATATATTATAACTATAATATATATATAGTATAATATTATATATATTATAATTAAACTAATATATATATACATAAAATATATATATATATTATTTGATAAAGGATATTTACACGCAATGTAGGGGGCTCGAGAGCGACGCGGGAACACAGGGAATAATGGGGATGTTTCCATTACCCCGTAAGGGGATTGGAGGCGGGATCGGAAACCCCGACCCCAAATTACCTAAAAGTAGCGTGGGTTCCATGGTAGTGACTCTTCCCGCAGAGAGAGTGGAATTATCCTACCAGTAGTTCCTCGGTGGAAGGCGAAGACAACCCCCGACTCCTGACCATTCGGGGCATCCTATGTCACGAGTTACTACCCTCTGGGCACATAACTTCGTTCTAAAAAAAAAAGAAGGCAAGAATGTGAATAAGTCATATTAAACTATCTTTAAACGAAAATCGTTACCAATAAAAGGTCTTAAATAGGCCTCTTAAATCATATTACTATAATATGTAACAATAATTCTTTTTTATTCTTTCTTTATTTTTTTTTTACATTTCCTATCTAAAATTTTTACCTAGGTTCCAAAAATGTATGTCCTTTCGCTGAAGCTCATTGTAGCTTCTTGATGATATAATTTTTTATTTTTAATTTTTTTTTTTTTCTTTTTTTTATTTTTTGCATTTATCCGCTACTAAAATTTATATCTCTGGCATCCAGCAATGTTCTTCTTTTTTTCTGGTTAGCTGTTGTATATTTTTGAAGATATTGATTCGCGATATTTGTCGGTTTTTAAACTGGATTTTCACCAAGTATATATAAAATATATATATATATACTATATAGAATATAAGTTATATCTTATATATATACTAATCATATAATATATATATATATATATATATATATACATATATGACAAAGTTATATCTAACGCCCACACGGAACGGGAGCTCGGATCAAAAAAAAATTTTTTCCATCGGTAGCACTTTACTATGATACATAAATAGATGTTCCTAGGGTCGAAATGAAATTTTTTATATTTTTATTCTATTTCATTTTTACCTAGTTCTAGGGCGATTTAACGTAACGAAACGCGGTTAGTTAGTCAGTCAGTCAGAAAAAAGAAATTATTCAGACTCACTTCTAACTCTCAAAGTTTCAATCTTCATTTCTCATAGAGGTACTCAAATATGAATAAATTTTTTTTTTATCAAGCCCGTTCCGTTCGTTGGCGTTAACCAGTAACTGTTTTGCCAAATAAGATAGTCTTAATATATAATCAAAGGATTCTAAAATACATAGATAAATATAATACATTGTACGAAAGCACACATAAATATATAATTATATAATATATATAATAAATTAGAAGAAAGCAGAGAAGAGAGCAAAACGAGTAGCAAATAATAAAAAGTAAAGGAGTTTTCTTACGGATGTTTTAAGACCTTCATAGTGTGATAGGGAATTTACTAAGTAGATTATTACAGGAAAAGATGAGTAGATAATAGAGTGAGTAAATAATAAAAAGGATAAAAAAAAAATAAGGTAATGAGATAGAGAAAAAAAAAAATAACAGAACAAAAATTAAATAAAAAATAAGCTGAAATAGAATAGACAAACAAGATTAAATAAATTTATTAAATTATCTTACCACCACTTAATGGTTAAAAAGAAAAAGGTAAGAATAAAATAATAATTATTCGCGAGTGTCATAAAAACAACAACACAAAAAAAAAATAAAAAAATAAATAAAATATCATAAGAAAATAAACAAAGCCGTTAGGCAATTATGTACGAAAAATGTTAGTGAGAATGCGAAACACAACCACCAACTCGTGAAGCGCAGCCTACAGTTGTGTACATATAATGGTATAGTATATCTACCGATTCTTTTAGCTTTATTGCAATCAACTGCTTATTATTATCATTACTGCTCTCATATCTTTTAAAAAACCATGTTATGCTTTCTTCTACTTGACTTTAAATATGGGTATACCAAATGTTTGATATTATTATATCTGTTTGCAATTATAATTTCGGTAATGCAAACAATACACAAGTAGCAAAGTACATTGTTATTTTATAAACCGAGTTTTATAACCTTTATTTATAACCAGTTAAAAATAAACAGCTTAAATTGGCTACAAAAAAATGTCAAATAAAAAAAAAATCATGTAGAATGGAAATCCTTATTTATTTGCTCCTAATTTATGTTTTCTCAAATATTTTTTGTGTTTGTGTATTATAGTTTTAACACAAATCTAAAATTCAAATAAACCAACGTAAAGTAACGTTATTTTTTTATTCGTCTCCGTACTCCGATTACCCATCTTTTGTGCAATAACGTTATGCGTCACCGACTCTTCTGCCTGACTCCTTTATCCCTTTGAAATTTAAACGCCTTTTCGTACTCCCGACTCTTCCTCTGACTTCCCATCCCTGATATTATTTTATTATTAATATATATAGTTAATATATTATATAATATATATTATATAATAATATAATATATTCAATATATATATAATATACTATAATATATATAATATATATATATAATATAATATATAATAAAATTTTTATTTATTATATTTTAGTATATATATTATTATATTATATATATATATATATATATTATATATTTATATATTTATATCTATATTTATTTATATATGTATTATATATATTAGGGTATTGGGCCGGATTAGTGAAGTAGCCGTGATACCGAGTTAAATAATCACGATAGAGGCAAGTTAAAAACCGGATACCGGATAATCCGTCGGGATTATTCCGGCAGTCTGTGGTTATATATATTAGTTACCGGTATATGGTAAGTTTATACGCACAGGAACATCCAAATATTTTCTGCAAAAATTCTAAGTCCAAAATCCTAAGATCATTATCGACGTATATGTATACCTATTAGGTCCTAGATCGATTTACTATCTATATACGGTCATATTATATTATCCATTTATTTTAGTATAATTATCATTATTATTATCAAATATTATTATATTTTTTATATTATAATTAATATTATAACTATCCATATCGATATATTGATTTTTAAAATCTTAAATTTTTTTTCAGAAAAATATGTGTGAAGTCCTAGTGTACTATACCTTTACCCCAGTATATATATATATATATAAATATATTATTATACTATATATAATATACTAATAGTTATATACCGATCGCTTTATAACTTATCTCATTAACTAATCTAACTCAAACCGTGCGCATTAATAATAGTCAAGATCAGATCTTTATCTATATATATATATATATTATATATTATTATACTATAATAGTAATATAATATATATTATACTAATAAATACTATTATATAGAGCGGTCTCACGAGTTGCTGTTAACAGCGGTGTATCGAGAGAGGTAATGGAGTATTATTGAGTCTATGAAGATGTGTGACAACATCGAAATAAAGAATATAAACTTCGCATTATTTCAAGTAAATCAGTATAAGAAAGATGGATTTAGTTTTATGCACTATGATCATTGCAGATTTAACGCTCAATACGAAAACCGCACACAAATATGCGAATGTCGAATTTACGTGCCAACGATATAATTTTTTATAAGCTTCTGTTAAATGCACATAAAAAATGAATTGGGCTCTTCGCTCCGACATTTTTTAACGGTTCTTCGCTTTCCACGCAATTGTACCCAATAACCCGTCAATGTTACTAACAAAAAATAGTTAAAATTAAACTGTCATTTATACAAGGCTGAAGAAAACCAGATAGGTATTCAAGACAGCTAATAATATCGATACATGTAATGTAATAACGTGTTAATAGTATCATAACAAATTTACATCTATGAATCTTATCACAGCATGCAAGAAGGCAGAAGAACATCAGGTCGTTTCAATTTGTACATACAGTATTTACAATATGCTAATTTAATTTCTTAAAAACCACGCGAATACATGCCTAAGCCCTCTGGCGCCAGGTTTCCTTGCATGCCAATGACAGTGACGCCGGGTTGATTCCACCTACATGCGTTGTTATTCGACGGCGAAGATCATCGGAAGAGGTTACTGTGCCATTAAACCCAGCGTACAAGGTATGAGTTTTGAGATACCCCCACAGAAAGGAGTCCAGTAGGTATAAGTTAGCTGGTGACGCGCAGGCCATATGGAAATGGACCAAGATCTTCCTAATTCCATTCCCGTGAAATGGTTTCTTTTCTGTCGAGATAGATCGTCACTTTTAGAGCGCTGATTATGTGCTGACGCCGCATCCCCATTCATCCATTATTCACATATTTTTCGTTGTGTTCTTAAAGGTTTATCACTCAGGAGGTCACCAAGGACGGTCTGCAGGAAATGGAGTTAACGCTGTCCTGTTCAGATATTCCCTAAGAAGACTAAGGCCCGATAAATCCTACATTGAGTATCCCACACCCAATACCACGTTTGACTGAGTATGAGACTGGTGAGCTTCGTGAATGTTTGAAGATTCCCAACCTTGTTATACATACCGAGCGAGATTCATCGTCCCATAAGATATTATCCCCAGTAAAGTTCAGGTAACAACCATTAGAACATGACAAGCCAGGAAATCCTAGCCACCCCTTTTGGTCTCCACGATGCAAAACAATGCACAATGTGGATACATGCCTATATGGATACATGTTGTATATGCAACACGAATCCGTCGTTAAAACTAAGTATATTTCACCCTCAAATATAATTCCGTCAAGACCGATACTTTATTAGTCTGCCGTAATGAGACGTTGATTTTTTCTATGGTCTGCCTTTATAGCAGATAGCGTCCGCAAGTCTAATGACGCTCTGCGTTATGGTTGTAACGGGACACGACCCCATACACCGTATTGTGATGAGGGGGTGAACTATCTAGCGCCCATTGTACCTTGAAACCGTCTGATAAAATGACATCTGAATCAAGGAATGCCTGAATGTGAAAGCAGTCGCAGATGTGATTAACGTATGGTCCATATTCTGCAGCTCATTGTGCTTAGCTCTGTATTAGCATTTTTTGTCAATGTACACCTCTTAACAGTGCACGCTTTTCGTTCCTGCGTTTTTATATTTGGTACGTGGACATGTTCCTCAAATGTTAATTGACTGTGACTTAAACTATTACCACTCTGTAGTTATACGTTTCACTACACTTTATTACGCATTATTTGTAGGTTATCGACTAACCTCCATTATGTAGCTGTTAGTTGATTGTACACATTCACATGGCCCGTATTTTATTAGCTACATTTAGTACATATAAAAAGGTCATTAAGACGAAAGTTTGCATTATAATTTTAATGTTTAATTCCATTTTGTTAGCCGTATCGATATTTTTAAATACTATTGGATATGTGTATTGTATTTAACCTTATTATTTCATATTGACACGTTTCGGCTTTGTAGGCAATTCAATGATCATACAGATGGACGTCAAGTTGGTTATATATGTGGTGTAATGGCATTATTCTGCCTTGTAGAAAGTTCTGATATCAAATTTAGAATGAGGACGAGAGGAAGAGCCTAACTCAATTTTTATGTGCATTTCACACAAAGAAGCCATAAAAAAAATAATCATACTTCCATTCGACATTGAACTGTTATGTGCGTCGGACTTTCTATTGGGACGTGCCCAGACACCAACGTTACATATCCCATCCTCCTTAATGAATAAAATAATCGACACTTTATATTTCTTACACCATTCTTTCATTAACTTTATAACATATTCCGCGGTTATCGTGATACCACTCGCTTAGTAAACATAAACTCGTGAGACACCCTGATATATAAAAACTTTATAAATTTTTTATTTAATATATATAAATAGTATATACTAATAGGTTTAATAAATATACTTTATATATGTATTATATATATATTATATAATAAATATATACCATAAATTGGGCGTTCCGCAATTTAAAGTCCGCAATTGCGGAAAGATTACAAAAATAAATTGTCCCCACTAATTGCGATTAGCGATAATTCTGAAAAAATGGTGCGGAATCGCAGTTTGCAGAATAGCCATATAATATCATTCCGCAATTTAATTTCTGCAATTCCGCAATTAGAGAACTACCAAAAAAAATTTGTGGAAATTCAGTGGAATGCCAAAATTTTATAGTCCACAAATTTTTACACCGTTGGCCATCTTAGAAAAATCTCGCTAGCTATATTAAACACCGATGATTTTTATTGATTTTTTTTTCCACTATTTTATTAACAGTTTTTTCCACCCTGGTTTATAGACTATGTTTTATATTTCTCTCTTGTTTGCAGATAAAATTCTTGTAATATCAACCTAATTTAACTTCTTATTTTCTTCTATACAAAGTTTTTTTATAGATCTTTGAAGTTATAAATGTACGGTAATTGCTCGAGCTTAAACGTGTCGCCACCAATTTCAGATAAAATGTACGTGTAACGCGAGTAATAAAAAAAATGGAGAAGAAAAAAAAATTAAGCTACAGCTTATCTGTACCCACATCTTGAAAGAGTTCATAAAACAAGATCCTATAAACAAGTAATTATATATATTTATCATATATATAATAATAAGCAAATAGATAGGCAGTTTTACTTCATTATTAATATATATATAAAATAATTTATTATAATACTACCCTGATATATATATACTATGTTTATATATATATAATATAGTATAAGTGAAATAATAAAATTTTTAATACGGTACGAAATAAATAAAAATATATAATTAAATGTTTCAAGATATATTTTCTAAATGACTTTCCCCCATACGAGGAAGAAACCTTACTGGGAAGTAATTAATCGCCGGTTATCCGGCCCGGTAATCAATGATGATACCGGCGTCAAATGTGCGTGCATTTACCGTATATGTCAAAAACGTTTTGAAGGAAGCCGGATAGCCGGATTACACGGGATTGTTTTCCGGAATATCGGGCTCCCTAAATATATATTCTATTTATATATTATATATATAATAATATTTATATAGTATTAGGACTAGGTAATTGCATTATTGCTATATACTATATTATTACTAATTATAAAACTCGACCTTCAGCCCACTCTCCCTAAAAGATAGGTCGGTGATTTTAAGGTATCGTAAACACATGAGCATACGAGAAAATACAGATAAAAGGTATATAAGAATAGGACGCAAGTCAAAAAGAAAGCCAAGCCTTACCGCCCTCTTTATACCTTTTAGTGACAACTCAGCATTCAGAAAAATCCACCCTGCAGCTACACAGGACAGCTACAGACCCTCACTATGGCATCTTGTGAATGTAGGGTTCATCCCTCAGGTGGACCATAACCATAACTCCTCACAAACCCGCCATTCACTCCTATTATTCACCTTTCTTCTCACCTCTTGAACCAAACTCTCATTCCTTTACTGACTCAGTCCACTTTTTCTTTAGTCTTCCCAGTATGCCAATTCGTTGCGTATCATATCTTACCGATCCTTCCACTAATGACCAAACCATCTTGATATACAAAAAATAACTCAATTCATTATATTATTCTTATTTACTCCTTCAGGTAATAGTAGTGCAGAAGGGTGTCACCCCCAATTTTTATAAATATCACAGGATAGCCTATACTAAAAAAAAAATAATGAAAGAATCATGAAAATGAAAAAATATATTCAGTCTCTTTTAGAAAAAAAGTTACTAGATCTCCTCTCAAAGTATGTGTTTAATACACTACCATAGATTTCTGTTCATTTTACCATCCAGGTTATGGCTCATTATACAATAGGCACTGATACTAGATACAGAAAGAGAGATTAAAATATCTGCATCATCACAAGATCTAGAATATCTTATGTTTACTTTGTAACAAAAGCTCCACATATAATCTACTGCAAGATTTGCCTAAACATTTGCACAAGTCCACAAGTTTTTCTTGATAAGGAAAGCATTACAGGGATATTAAAAATATATTTTTAAGTATCCACCTTTTGTACGATCGGGCTCTAGCTTTATTCCTAAGCTTTACATATTTTTGTGTTTTTTTGAAAAATTCATATTATTTTTTTGAGTTTATGTACAGGATTAGTAATATGATCAATTATATATATTACTATATATATAAATGAAATACACCTAATTAATTTTGTCTCTAAAGAATCTATTGAAATATAATATATTAAGAAACCAGTTATAATATAGACAAAAATTTAAAATATTATATTTCCAATATATACCATTATCAATATATTATATTACAAATTCAGTGTCATTGATTTATATATTTTTTATTAGGAAATATGGTGAACCGAGAGCCGGGTTCTTCTATAAAGCAGGTGCAAAACTATGTTATAATACATAAATTATATATATATATTAGTTGTGAAAATAATTCTAATAGTGAGTGAAGCAGACGGTGAGGAAGATAATGAAAATTATATGTATATATTATTAAAAAAATAACTATAGTGAAGTAAATTTCTTTACATTACACCACCTAAATGTGAAAAATATTTAGGCAAGCACAATTTTTTAGTATTCGAATTGATGGGTCGATTAAATCAGTAATATAAGTCTGAAATTACTTTGTTATATCAGATTACATTGGAAAGACGATAATTTAGTGTGAAAAATTATCTGTCATTAATACAATACTCAGTCAATTTAAGGACTACCTTAAAATAATAACTATTAATTTAAATATAAATATATTTCACTTTTTACTTGACTATAATTATGTGACAGTGCTCTGATATCTGTTAGCTATATGTCAGGGAATTATATATTTATCCAATTTTGCATTTGCAGTTCAAATCAATTTTTTGTCTCTATTTTTTTATCCTTAATAGGTGAATAGATTCCACGACACTCGGATGTTTGACGAAATAATGTCTCCAAAATTTAAAGAACTCATTTTTTTGTGTTACCAAAATTATATGTTTTTCATATTATGCTCGTTTGAAATTGTTTAATGCCACTAGAGAAAATAACCCACGTGCGGTATAGTCCTCTTCTCCACAAATGATGTCAGCTCGAAAATGTGTCTCTATCTGATGCCTTAGATGGAACATTTACGGTGTGGAGACTGAGAATCCCACCCCTCCAGGAGGATGGCGTCTCCGGAACCCCCGCTCTTTGGCTCTTTGCGTGTCCGCGGGCTTCCTCCGACCATCCCTCCGCGTGTATGAATAAAGTACCACTTCCTTTTCGATGCCAAGTAAACCATTCGGTCTCTGTGTAGGGCACCTCCTTAATTATGGGTTAAAAGTACACTCCATTTTAGGGGGACTGGTTGTATTTTCCACATGCTACTAGATTAGGAAAAGTAAGTCACCCTTATAAACTTTACTTGATATCACATATATAGCCAGCGTAATAATATGAAACTAACCTCTAACTTTTACTGATAGACAGTTAGTAAGCTGCTAAATATATATAAATAATTCAATTATTATAAAATAACATATCGAGTTACAATATTTTAAAACATACTCCTTTAAAATACTAATTATAATTATTAATAATTCACTTTTTATACTAGTATTATTTTTAAAGCTAAATTTACATAATATGTAATAATATGCATATAATAATTTTTATACAAATGCATTATAATAATATATAATATACCAGTTTAATATTAAAAACTCAATTTTAAGATTTACCAAAAGATTTCAAACTCCAACTTTCTAACAATAATGTCTTGAATAGAATTAGTTAGTCGAAAAAATCTATAACCTTTTGTCT
>JABUQX010062183.1:2500-20000 GCA_015478945.1 Trachelipus rathkii
TATATAAAAATACTATAGTAATGAAGAATGTTGCTTCACATTTATTCGTTTTCAGTCGTAGGCTGAGCATTGCCTGGCTACTAATTTAAGAAATGATTGCAAATATCGTCAATATGCTTTTGGTAGGAGATGTTGAATGGTTTCGTTGTTTTAGGTGGGTATTGTCCGACGAATAAAAAAAAATAAAAAAATAAAATAAAAATAAGAAAAATTAAAAAGGCTCGCGCCTGTTCTTTGTGTATGAGTTAGTTTTCCCGGCGTGGATTCAAATTAGATGCAGATGTTGTTTTACTGTTAGGTGCTGCGTTGCTAGGTAGAGTTACTATGTATGGTTGCTTAGCGTGTGGTAAATGACGAGGCGCGCTGACCGATATATAGGTATAGGTATGATTATATAATTAGTGTATTATAGGGTATATATATATTTTGTCGGTGCATATTATATAGTATATAGTAGATGTGGTTATTATTTAGGTGGTTTAGTGATTTAGGGTGTATTGTAGTTGGTGTGTTGTGTATGTATATGTAGTCTGTGGTTATTTGAGTATAGTGTTGGTTTAGGGTGTAGGTAGTTTGTGTTATGTGAAGTGTTTTAGTTGTAGTGTTTTATGGTTGGTGGTAGTGGTGAGTTTAGTGGTTATGTTGTAGGTGGATGTTAGATTTAGGTATTTATTGGGTAGTTGTGGTGTTTTAGGCTGTGTTGTGAGGTTGTTATGGCTTAGTTTATATATATATAGTAGTATATGATAGTATGAGTAGTATATATATGGATCAGTTGGGTGTGTGGGGCTTTGGGGTGTTTATGCGAAATTTTAGCGGGGGACAAATTTGGAGAATATTATGCGTTGGTACGCTATTATCAAGCCTTTTGTCTTCAAATAAAGGTGTGTTATCCTGGTAGAGATGTGTGCGTGTCGCCATGTATGAGTATAGGGTATAGTTAGTGTGGTGGTTGTTGTTTGTGTGGTTTTGTTTGTTGGGGGGTTGGGGGGTTTGATGTTGATGTAAAGTATGGTCATGAGGTGTTAGTGTTGTGATTGAATGTGTATGTGTTTGTGTGGTTGTTTGTTGTTTTAGTGGTTGTTTTCGTCGTAGGAGATGTGACGAGGTTGTTGCTTACGGTGAAACTTTCTGGCAACATGAAAGTATGGTATGGATCTGTTCGTATGGTATGGGAGTCAGGGTAGGTTGTGCGGGTGTTCGTGCGTTATTTGTGGATTGTGGGTATGTGTTTGCGGATCTGGGCCTTATGGTGTGGTGCTTGATAGGTACCTGTGTGACCTTTGTTTGTTGTATGGGATGTTAGTGAGCGTGAGTTGGGTTTGTTGGTGTTTAGATGTAGTTAAGTATGGTAGGGGGGAATCGATTGGTTGAATGTTGGTTGATGTTATTCGAGCGTAATATTTACGTGGTGTCGGTGGGTGTTGGATAGACCTGAGGATCTCTATATAGCTAGATTGTGATGTTCGTTTGTGTGTGAGGTGGATGTGATGTTTGATGGTTAGTCGAATATAGAGGAGATGGGTCGAAGTCTAGTGGGTGATAGAGTTGTTGTGGTGAGCGTTCTTCGCGATGTTTTACTTGTGAATGATAGCGGGTGAATGAGTGTTGTGAGTATCGGCGCCTGGAGTGTTAGCAGAGGTGGAGAGTTGAATTCTTTGATAAGTGAGTTTTTGGTGTGGGTGTTAGCATATACATTTGTGGGATGTAGTTGATGTGTGGTGGTGTATGTGAGATTGTAGTGTGAGTGTGGATCGGAGATTATGTTGGTAAAGGTGAATGTAGGTGTTGTTGTTGTGTGGTTGGTGATGTTAGCGAATTAGGAGTGTTGGAGTTTAGTATGTGGTGGAGGTAGGAGGGAATGAATGATCGGTTGTTATAGTTGTTCGGATTTGGTAGCATATAGATGAGAGTTGATAGTAATTTGGGTGATATGGGAATATTTAGGTTGGAGATAGTGGTGAGATGGGTAATTTTGTGGTTTTTGTTTAAGGTAGATGTAGGGATTTGAAGTGTTGAATTGGGGAGTTAGAGGAAGGTTAATTGTTTTAATTGATAATATTATAATAAGTTGTGTATGTGTGATGTGTATGAATGTAAGAGAGTGATAGAATGAATCAATCAATGAATGTAGGGTTGATAAGTGTATGGATAGATTGATTTGTTGAATGAATGAATATGAATAATAATGAATGATTGAATGAATAATGAATGATCATGAAGGGTGATCGGTGGATGATGATTAATGATATAATGTTAATAAGTAATAATAATAAGTAAGTAATTACAGTTAATAGATATATGATAAGATAGAAAAGTTAATAATTGTGATTGTGAATATGAGTAAATAATGAATAGATGATATAAATATAATAATTGAATAATAATTTAAGTAAATAGTTGTAATGTGTAAGAATAAAAAAAGTAGATAAAGAATAATAAATGATAATAATAATAATGAATAATAATAATAATGTAATTATAGTAGTATGTGGGTTGTGTTAATTGAATTGAGTGTAATGATTGGAAGAGTAAGTTGAATAATAATTATATGATTGATTTGAGATTATATTAATTTAGTTGTATGTAGTAATATATAAGTGGGTGTGAATTGTAGTAGGTATGATGGTTAAGTATGAACAAATGTAATAATAAATAAATATGTTATTTGGTGTGTGTTTTATAATAATAATTGAAGTAATAATAATAATAATAATGAATAATATATAATAGGTAGATAGATAGATAGATAATAATAATAATAATAATAAGTTTAGTGATGAGATATATGATTAAATTAATATGATATATAATGTAATTTAAGGTTTCTAGAGGTAGGGATCAAGTTAGAGTGATGTTATATATATTGATGAGTGATGATTTGTATATATTGCAGTGAATTATATTCGTATGAGTTATGTATAATGAGATGAGGAGAAATAGTATTAATGATGATTGAGATGAGAGTATATGATGTTATAATGAAGATAGGAATAATAATAAAATAATAATAAAATAATAATAATAATGAATAATAATAATGAATAATAATAATGAATAATGATAATAATAAATAATAATAATAATAATCATAATAATAAAAGTAATAATAATAATAATAATACATAATAATGTAGAATGAATCTTGGATGGATAATAATAAGTTAAGTAAGAATATTGTATAATAATTGTAAGAATGAATTAGATAATGAGAGTTATTAACAGAGTATGATACATTGATAGGAGGTGATGAGGGTGTGAATAATGTGAGAGCGATATTGATATGGAATTAATAATGATAATAATAATAACTAATAATAAATAATAATAAACAAGAACTAAATGATAATAATAATAATATAAATAATAATAATATATAATATAATAATAATAATAATAATAATAATAATAATAATAAATAAAAATAAAAATAATAATAATAATAATAATAATAATAATAATAATATCTACTACTACTACTACTACTACTAAACTACTAATAATAATATAATAATAATAATAATAATAATAATAATAATAAATAATAATAATCAAATATTATATAATAATAATAATAATAATAATAATAAATAATAATAATAATAATAACAAAACTAGATGATAATTGGACTATAAAAATATTGAAGACAGTTCTGTCTCAGACAGTCGTAAAACTACTATTCAAATCAAAACTATTACAAATTATCCTAGTCTTTTCCAAGAAGGAGAGAAACTACATTACAGGTAGAGGGCGATTCAACACTTTAAGTAAAGAAAGATAACCTATTTTCATAATTGTCTTACTATTTTGTATCACCTATATATATATAATATATGTTTTCCTATTATATGAATATCAATGAACACATTCTTCTATCTCTCGTGACCATTATAGATGAATCTCCTTTTAAGTATTTACGCCCGCTTTATCACCAATTTTAAAATCTAATCCATGTAAATGAAATGCTTGTCCATATTCTGTGGTCTTCTGCTCCAGGATATCCAATGAAGATGCATCCTTTCTAAGTAGTCTCACAATTTCAATAATCATGTTCAAGTAAACGGAACCGTTTTGTCTACTCATCTGTTTTTTGTTATTTCTCTCATAATATTTATTTTTTAAATGCCTCCTCTTATATAGAACTTTTAAGTGTTTCACAAAGCAATCTGCAATCTTCTCAGAGCACATTTCCATTGTCTATGTCCTCAGTTTTTCCTGGAATTGTTTAATGTTTATGCCCTCAACATCCACTCAAATATGTTGACACCCAGCCAAAAACATTAGTAACTTTCCAATTGTGCTTTTATCGAGATCTTGGAATTTGCAAATAATCGTTAACGACTTATCTTTGTTCAGATTGCATTATATATCCATCTGAATAAGTTCTGAGAAATTTTCAGAGCCTTTTCTCAGCACCCTAATAGCGAGCTCTGTACAGTAGGATTATTCATCCTTTTATGTATCTTAATGTTAAAATGAACAAAAGAATTTGACAAAGAAATGGAATATCCTGTTCTCAAGAGAATATAAGGTATAATAAGTGTGGTAAGTCTACATTGTGCTATTAATGTGAACATTGAACGGTGTTTATAAGCAGCTGCAATGTAGTTTATGAAGGATTCACAAAAGTTTCAGTAGGTCGAAATTGCAGCAGATGAGTGGATAATAAATAATAATAATAATAATAATAATAATAATAATAATAATAATAATAATAATAATAATAATAATAATAATAATAATAATAATAATAATAATAATGAAAGATACGGTTTCGAGATAATTTGTGATACGGTTATTCTGAGAAATTTTGTCCCAATATATGAGAGAAATAGCTCTAGAAAATACTTATTAGTCTTTTTGCGATGCTTTAGAAAAGAGAAGAATTTTCGTTTAGTAAAGTAGTCAATTGGGTCCGTTGTATTTTGGGGCTACATGGGAAAAGGTGGGAGAGAATGATGTGTTTGTGTGATTAGGAAAGGCTAATAAAGTCCTCACCAATTAATTGCTTCGAATTGTGTCCAAGAGTTTCGAACCCATATTGGAAAGCGCTTGCAGCATTCCTTAACCATGAAACTAATTTTAAAATTATACTTGAAAACTTTTAACAAAGGAGTGTAGGTGAATATTAATTTTTTATTTATTTTCTGGGGGTGGGTTTGGGGTGGAATCTCTATGAATATGAAAATTGCAGTGCAATATATTATTATATATATATATATATTATATATATATATATATATATATATAATATTATACTATTATATAAATAGTATATATATAATATATATATAATAGTATATATATATATGTTTCTATTAATAATTAATTATTTTAATTAATTATAAGTGGCGTATCCAGAATTTTTTTTTCGGGGGGGCCAAACAAAAATCGTTTCTGTTATATATATAATATATATATAAATATTATATATATATAATATATATAATATATATATATATATTTATATATAAATATATATATATATATGTATATATATATATATATATATATATATTATATATATATATTATATATAGTTATACATATATATATACTATATAATATATATTATATAACATATATATATATATATATATATATAATATATATATATATATATATATATATATATATAATATATATATATATATAATATATTATATATTATACATATATATATATATATTATATATATATATATATATATATAATATATATATATCATATATATTATATATTATATACTTATATATATATATATATATATAAATATAAATATAAATATATATATACATAACTATGAAAAAAAATATATATTACTTAATAGTTTTCCACACTTTTCTAATATATATATATATATACTTATATGTACAAATATATATATATATATATTATATATATATTATTATATAGTATATATATAATACTAAAGTGGAAGGCAAAATATTAAATTCCTAAGAAAAAATGGGAAAAATTTATATGAATTACTAAATCATCCTACCTAAATTGTTAACTTTAATTAATCGCCTGACATGAGAGTGATCGAATCCGAGATATTAACATCTTCAATTTTTTATTTCAAATATTCGATGTATTGTAGAGGAAGGGCAAGTCCAATAAGGTCTTTGCATCTCCAATAGTATTTCTCAGGTAGGTTTTCAAAAGTCTTAATGCTGGAAAGTTTAACTGTGAAATGAAGCCTTAACCACGGGTAAAAATTGCCAGTATTTGCCACAAGATGTAAATATTTGGAAATTGTGACTGCGAACAGGAAACTAGTCCATCTATTGCGGTTTTCGGGCGACCTGTGCTGTGATGCAATTTCACTTCCATAAATCCCATTCTGATTTTTTACTAATCTTCATTTGGGGCTTTCTAAATCTTCCTTGAAATACATTACACAATTTTTATCTTCTCTCAATATGGCACAATTACAGACCCGTTCGGTATGACAAATTGCAAGTAAAATTTAAAAACCTCTCTCCTAATGGCTGATTATTAAATCATCCAAAAATGGTATATAAATGGATGTGCGATATAAGTCTGTGGGTTCGAAAGTCAGGAAATGTTGGGTCCGTAGATTTTTAGAATTTGTTATTTCTTAGTAACAGCAATTCAAGAGCTGGCAGTCAGATTCAGATGCCGCTTACCACATTCTTCCAAAATCGCTGAAATTCTAATGTTGCATTTTCTCTGATGTTTCAAGTTTAGTTTTTAACTAATGGACTTACGAGATTTGATCCTGACAGAGACGAATTATATATAATTAATTTAACTTCTGCACTTTTATATTATTAATGGAATATGATGACTTAAAAATTTTTAATGTTCTAGAAAATTATCGGGGGGGGCCATGGCCCCCCTTTGGCCCCCCCCCTAAATACGCCACTGTATATATATATATATATAATATATATATATATATATATATATTATATATTATATATATATAATATATATATATATATAGATATATATATAATATATAATATATATATATATATATATATATAGTATTGTTTCATGAGGATCAGTAAAATATTTTGGTTGAAAAATATTTTTGTAGGCCAAAGATTAATCTGGGTAATAGGTTCATGTAAATACGTTTCCAACTGTTAGGATGCGGAAATACACACGGAAGGAGCTATTAAATTATGGAAGGTGTTAAAGGAAAACGATAAATGACTCTCTCTCTCTCTCTCCTCTCTCTCTCTCATCTCTCGTCTCTCTCTCTCTCTCATCTCTCTCTCTCCTCTCTCATCTCTCTCTCCTCCTCCATCCTCTCTCTCTCCCTCTCTCTCTCTCTCATCTCTCTTCTCTCTCTCTCTTCTCTCTCCTTTTTTTTTATTTGCATTTATAGCTTATTAATGATAGGCGCAAAGTACGAAAGTAGTTTAACAATCACATATAATGTTCAAAAAAATATTTATCCTAAAACCGTCAACTTGGTACATTTTACACTCCTTTGCCAATACATAGTACATGTTATGTTTTTTTTTCAGAGTCTATTAAAAGCTTATTTCATGAGAGAATCGTTATACCAAATACGAGCGGGCAATTCGTCTTCGCAAGTACTTTACTTAACCAATTTTTTGTGAACGTTTCCTTTTCATTTCATGTCCACAAAGCCATAACGAAAATCTAAAAGTGTTGAAATCTGGTAACCTTGGTGTCAAATAAGAGTCGAATGCGGTCGAGAGAAGACGCATTGAAATAAGAGTGGAAAAAGAAAAGAGAAGATTCAGAAGAAAGGAATTAGAGAAGAGGACCAAAAGAAACACAAGAGTTGGCAACGAGGGATTGGAAGTTTGAATCCTGGGGAAGAAGATGGCCTCTCATTGAACATTTGATCAGGCTGTGTAAAAAACATTTAGAGAAAAGGAATTTCAAATGCAAAGTTTTATAAAATTTAAATAAAATAAAAATCTATTTTAATTAACGGAGGAGCAGCAAAATTTATTTCTTGGTTCTTTTGATATAATAAAAGTAAAATTAAACGAGCCAACAATATTTTTTACATTTAATTATTTTAAGAAGGAATGGACATTCAGCCCAGTCAGCTCGCACGAGATTTTCTTCCCGTAGGTCAGAAGGACTATAACATATTCAGCATATTATATTCAGGAATATTGTCGGCATTCAACTAACAAAATTTAACATCATGAGACAAGTTAAAACTGTTTTTTGTTACGTCTGAATTTACAGTATAAATCCAGTATAAATCGGCGCTATATATATAATATATATATATAATAATATATATATATAATATATATTATAATAGTATGATTATATATATATATATTATATACTATATATATATATATATATTATAATATATGGAATTATATATATTATATATAATGAGTATATATTAATATAGTATATATATATATATATATATATATAATATATATATATATATATTATATATATATCATATGGAATATAATATATATATATCAATATATATATTATATATAGTATATATATATATATATATATAGTATATATATATCATAATTAATATATATATATATATTATATATATAATATATATATAGTATTTATTTATATATATAAATATATGTAGATTATCTAAAGGATTATAGGTATATAATATATATATTATATATATATATATATATTATATATATATATATATATAATATATATCATATATATATATATATAATATTATATATTAGTAATTAATTGTTTAGTTAACTCTAGTCTCCTGACCAACTCAGACTAAGTACATTTATTTCACTTTTAGATAATTTGTATTATTCATGATTTTAATTTGCACTTATTATTATTATTATTATTAATTATTATTATTATTATTATTATATTATTATTATTATTATAATCTTTCTAAGTAATAAGATAATGTTAATATTATTATTATTAGAAATATTAATATTATAGATTGTATTATTATTATTAGAATTGGATATATATTAACTTATTATTAGAATTATTATTATTATTATTATTATTATAATTATTATTTATTATTATTATTATTATATTATTATTATTATTATTATTATTATTATTAATTATTATATATTATTATTATATTGTGTTAAATACGTATTATTGTGTAGTCCATAATTTTAATTGATCTTGATTTTATTATCTATTATTAATTATTATTATTATTAATTATTATTATTATTATTATTCATTATTATTATTATTATTATTATTATATTATTATTATTATTATATTATTATCTTTTTGTATTTTTATTATTATTAATTATTATTATTTATTATTATTCATTATCTATAATTATTATTATTATTTATTATTTTTATTATTATATTATTATTATTATTATTAGTTATTATGTATTATTATTATTATATATCTCCCCCTCCTGTCCCCCATCAGTCGAGCCCCTTAAAAAACATATATTTCCAGTAGGGGCTCGAGGCCGATGGGGGAAAAGAGGGGGGACGAAAGTTTCCCCGTTCGTCCACCTAGAAGCCGAGAGACCACCGACAACTGATCCTATGCGGTCTATCTGTGGGTTCGTTATGTTTTTAAAATCATAAACGCTTTATATATATTATATATATATAATATATATATATATATATATATATTATATATATATATATAATATATATATATATATAAATATATATATTTCAAAAACTACAATAGCTACTACGCGAAAAAGCGCGAGTCGATCCCTCAGAATTTTCTACTGTTTCTACTCTAACTGAACAGAAACTGGACTTTTGCCATATATACTATATTATATAATATATATATATATATATTATATAATAGTATATAGATAATTGAATATTATATATATATATATATATAATATATATATATATATATATATATAGGCCCTATATATATATATATACCTATATAATATATATATAATGATATAGTAATATATTATATATATATATCATATATATATATATAGTATATATATATATATATATTATATATATATACGGTAATATATATATATATATAATATATTATATTATATATATATATATATATATATTAAATATATATTATATATATATATATCATATATATATATATATATATATAGTAAGAAAAAAAAATTGCTTTTTGTTACTCCGATATACTTTTTTTTTATCATGTAAATTTCCTTATTTTTCTTTGTTCATTTTCTTCATCTTTGCCTTTAATCAAATCCTTTTAATTCTTTTATGCGATTAAAATCGAGCGAGTCTTTTATCTATAAATTTATGGAAGAAATTATAGTGAAAAAATCCTTTTAATCTTCGTAAGACCAAACTCATACACCTTACTTTTTATGATACATGCTAAACACATTATTATTCCTTTAATATATATATACTATAATATATATATAGTATAATAATATATAGATATATTATATAATATTATATATATATATATAATATAATATAATATATATAATATATAATATATATATATATATATATATATATATATATATCTAAACACATTATTTTTTTTTATATATAATATATATATATATATATATATATATATATATATAGTGTTGGCACATTTCTCTAATTAACTGATAGTGAAGCAAACCTTTTCGTTAGCCGATTAACGTTTTTGCTTCTACTGAAAATCGTTAGCGGATTAATTAGCTTCCTCTAAATATTCTTCCGCTAACTTTAAGTACGCTAAATCAATAACCATAAATGTTGGTTACTACACCGCGAGTCTGTCTGCAATAATCTGTTTGTCATATGCGAACTTTGAGTGGCTGAAGTTTATGAAGTTGAGCAATCATTACGTGGAGGTACATTAAATGCATTAAATAAATTAGTTTTATTATTTTTCTTGTGTATTTTTACTTTTTAATATATTTGATACGTTTATTACTTTTTGTACTTGCACTGTAAATAAACTATAATGAATGTAAACTAATGTTTAATTTAATTATTTATATACACCTTGATCATTAATTGAAATCTGGCATAATATTGCCCGTCACCTGCCTCCCTGAAATTGGAAATGAAAAAGATTTTTGGAAATTATTAATTATTGTAATTGATTCGAGATTAGAAGATTAGAATGTGCTTAAGTGTCCTTTATTTTTAAATTTTAACATGTTAAGAATCTTAAAAACAATATCTATTACTATCTATTAGCTTTTTAAACTGAACCTTGTTTCGAACAATTTGATTTGTGTCCAAGAAATACCTAATATAATTTCCACAGTATAGCATATAATCAACTTCTTCGCAAATCTGTTCTTCGAAGAAAGTATGCCCCAAATACCCCACTGTTCTGTAATACAGGTTGGTCTTATAAAAACAGGAATATTAAAGGAAAATTTTGCTGGTATCACCCAAGGGCATCAAAGGTTATCAGAAGACAGTAATAATACAGCGAGAAAAGTTGCCATTCAGCTACACTGTACTGCAACAAAGTCTCAGTTTCTCTTTATGTGTTGGTCTTAGAGCTAAATATTTCGCATTACTGGAATATTTGACAGATGCTTTGCAATCAAATAGCATAGATATGTTACGGTGTTCGAATCACATAAAATGACTACTAATAGTCATGAAAGGTCACTGTGGACTCTATAAGCCAAAAATTGTTAGTTGCTGCATAAACATCTGCTAAGGGTATTAGAGCAGACTTTTAGATGCTAAGAATCATAGGACGAAAACATCACCTGTCAAACCAAACAATTTTAATTCCTACGGAATTTTGAAAAACGATGCGTTTTATATCAAACTATGGGTCTTTAATAGTTTTTCTACAATAGCGTTTTTTTTTTACGAAAATTTACCGGAGTCATGCATGAAAAACAGTTTTCGTGGATCTTCAGTAAATCTTCCTAATATTTCTTAATACTTTTGTGTATACTCGTCTTGTATATATAGTCCACTAAGGCAGTTTTCGGACTTTGTTGATCTTAGCCAGATTTGTATTCTTCCTTCGCATTGTACTAATAATCATTCATTGATGCTCATCAAATGTGCAGCGTATGTTTTGTAGCTGGAAAAATCTCAGTGTGTTCTACCACCTTTGCCATTTCCGTTTTTGTTTTTTTTTCAGTCTTCTTTTTTAATTTGTTATATATTCAGAGTTTATACCTTAACTTAACTTCATTTAAAAAAAATTTAAATTGTAATAATCAGAATAACTTTAAGCGTCATTTCCAACAATATAAAAAGATGTGATAACAGAGGAGTCCGGTAAATTTTCGTAAAAAAATCGCTATTGTAGAAAAACTATTAAAGACCCATGGTTTGGTATAAAACGCATCGTTTTAAATTCAGTAAATAAATGACTGGACTGTTGAGCATGATTTTCGTTCTATATTCTTAGCATCTAAAGAGACTCTTTCTCTAATACCCTTAGCAGATGTTTGTGCAGCAAGTCAGCAACTAACAATTTTTGGCCCATAGGTCCCAGTATTTCATGACTATTAGTCAGTCGTTTGTGATTCAGGCACCGCCCACTGTTGCAAAGCATCTGTCAATATTCCAGTAATGCAGAAAATCGGCGCCCAGCCTTCTCGCTTGGCACAAAGAACTGAGTTTTTGTTTGGTGACCCAGCTGAAATGGCTGGCTTTCCACTCGCTGCCGGCCGCGATGGCCGGTAACGCTGATGCTTTTTGGGTGTTTACCGGCTAAGCCTGTAAATATTCCACTGTTTTTAAGACCGTCTGCTGTTGCAAATTTGATGGTGTTGAGGGCATACCTGGGATGAAGGCTGGAGACTGCGGAAGGTTGATTATATTAGCATACTGTTGATATATATATATATATATATATATATATATACATATATATCACTGCTGCGCCAACATAATAGCAATATATGCTTAATAATATATATATAACATATAATATAAAGAAAACAATATGTATATATATATATATGCTCTGCTCTTTACTATATATCTTTATAATAACATATATATATAAACTTTAAATTAAACCTTTTATATGAATATTTATGAAAAGTTAAGAGAGCCCTTGTATTAGTTACCTAACTCGGAAATTTACACATTAAATTTTTTATTACATTACATTTGTTATTAAGATAATTTTACTAATTCTATTTTTTTAATTTACATAAAGGCTTTAAAGTTCACAAAAATCCAAAGCTTTCGCCTCTTTGACGCGAGGCCTCTTCAAGTGGTGAATGAACGAGAAGTAGTGCAAATATCGGATTAACACTTAAAATATAAATTTTGACAATAAAATTTTTAAATACCTTATAATATATATATATATATATAATATATATATATATATATATATAACAATATAAATATATATATATATATATATAACAAATAACTAATATATATATATATATAATAAATATTAATATATATATATATATATATATATATATATATAGATATTTATGTACGCTAACATTTATATGTATTTATATACCTAACATCTATGTATAATCTATTATATATATATATATACCGAGTCTTTTCAGCTGTAGATAACTAGGTGGTTTTGAATTTAAGGGCATATATATATATATATATATATATATCATATATATATATATCTATATATATATATATATATATATATAATATATATATATATATATATATATATATATATATATATAACTATATATATATGTTTAATAATAAATAATTTGAGAAGCTGGAAAATATTTTAATCTTCTTTTTTGATAATAATGAAAAATTAAATATGGTTTGGATCATATATATTTGGACATGGGATGGAATTATTGAAGGGTCAATTGGAAGGAATGATTTGTGTTCAAAGAAGATTGGATGTTTAGTCGCAGTGTAAACATGAAGATTTTCTTTGCATGGTTCCAAGTTGGGTGGGCCCAGCAACCCGGTCCCTTTTTGCTTGCATTACTCTTGGACCAGCGTTGGAATCTTATGCGCCTAGAAGCACACGATCCTCTGGAGAGCTCTGGGGAGGGAGGAACGAGTTTTGAGGCCTAATGGAAGAAGATGCTAGTTCTGCTGAAAAGGGCCAAAACCCTACCTGAGAGTGTTTAACTCGAGGACTGGCGTCGAAACTTACGCCGAGAAATGGTTTTCTAGAGTGTTCTAGGATTAAGTTCGGGGCAGAAGGAGAAGACGCTGGACCAACTGACAGGGCGAAAGACCCTCCTCCTGGTAGTTGTTATATATATATATATATATATATATATATATAGTATATGTATATATATATATATAATAACCTTGTAATAATAATATATAGCAACAATAATAAAAATATAAAAACAACTGCTATACTTCTTTAATATATAAATATATTTATATAATAATAATATATATATATATATATATATATATACTTATAATATATATATATAATATATATAATAATAACTTATAATAATATATATATATATGCCACAGCATAATAATATGCTGCTTAACAATATATATATGCTGCTTATGCTGTTATGTGTGTGTGTATTATTATTATTATTATTATTGGTAATTATTATTATTATTGTGTATTATTATATATATATATATATAATATATATATATATATATATATCTTTGCTATATATATCTTAACAATAACATAACCATAATAACCTTATAACCACTATCTCTTCACGCATACTACACTGCTATATATATATATATATATATATATATAAACTTTTAGAAATTAAACCTTTTATATTATATATTTTACATGAAAGTTTAAGATTGTATTAGACCTTAACCTGATTTTACATTAAATTTTTTTTAATTTATATTACATTCGTTATTACGATATTTTCACTACTTCTATATTTTAACACAAAATCTTTAAAGTTCACAAAAATCCAAAGCTTTCGCCTCTTTGACGCGAGGCCTCTTCAAGTGTGAATAACGAGAAACAGGAGCCAAACTTTAATAAAATGTAATATAAATTAAAAAAATAAAATTTTCATATATATATATATATATATATATATATATATATATATATATATATATATATATATATGAATATATATATACTCTGCTATATATATATACACTTATATATATAATATATATAACTCTTTATATATATATTTATATATGTATACTTAACCATACTCTGCATATCTATCTATATCAGCTATAACATAACAATATATAATATATATGTATATATATGTAATATAATATAATAATAATAACATAATAATAATAATAATTATAATAATAATATGTATATATGTTTATATGAAATGGTAATAATAATAATAATAATAATAATATAATAATATATAATATATAATATATATAATAGAATCAGGATTCGGAACAGAAGAGCTTCCAATTGTCATAGATTCTTCTGATTCTGATGCAGAACCCTATGATGATATTAACCGTTATGATATTAACAATAATTCTGGTAAGTGATAAGTTATATTCATCTAACATATTTCTTTGAAGTTTTTCTATGTTATATAATTATTATTATCCTTATAATTCTTATTTTTGTTTCAAAAATTTATAAATTTATCTTCTTTTTTATACTACAGACGCACAAGACGATACCTGTTTGCAGCTGGCTGCAGCAACAGCAGCAGCAACCAGCAGCCAGCCAGCCAGCAGTAGCAGCACCAACAGCATAACCAACATGCTTTGTATATATGTCGTGTATATATGTAACGCAACAGCAGCAATATATATATATTATAATAACATATATATATATATATATATAACAGCATATATATATATACTTATATATATATATAACTACCTATATATATATATATATATATATATATATATATATATATACTCTACTCTCTTATATATGTTTAATAATAAATAATTTGAGAAAGCTGGAAGAAATATTTTAATCTTCTTTTTGATACTTGAAAATTAAATATGATATGGATATATATATTTGGACATAGGATGGAATTATTGGAAAGTCAGTGGAAATGATTTGTGTTCAAAGAAGATTGGATTTTTCGTCACTTAGAGTGAGAACATATGAAGATTTTTGCATGGTTACAGGGCGACAGGGCTAGCAACCCGGTCCTTTCCTATTTGCTTGGAATTACTCTTGGACCAGCGTTGGAATCTTATGCGCCTAGAAGCACAATCATCTGAGCTCTGGAGAACGAGTTTTGGGGCCTAATGGAAGAAGATGCTAGTTCTACTGAAAGGCCAAAACCCTACCTGAGAGTGTTTAACTCGAGGACCGGCCATCGAAAACCATTACGCCGAGAAATGGTTTTCTAGAGTGTTTTCTAGGGTTAAGAGTTTCGGGCCAGAAGGAGAGAAGACGCTGGACCAACTGACAGGGAGCGAAAGCCCTTCCTGGTAGTTGTTATATATATATATCATATAATATTGTAATAATATATATAACCTTTGCTTAACCATTAACCTTCTTATATATATATATGTATATATGTGTATATAAATATTTACTATAATAATAGATATATATATATAATAACAAAAAAATATATATATATATATATATATATATATATATATATATATATATAGTATATATATATCATAACTATTAACTATAATATATATATACTATATCCTAAAAAATAAAATATATATATATATATATATATATATATTATTGTTATTTTTATTATTTTTTTTTATTATTATTATTATTATTATTATTATTATTATTATTATTATTATTATTATTATTATTATTATTATTATTATTATTATTATTATTATTATTATTATTATTATTATTATTATTATTATTATTATTATTAAGTGGTGATGGAAGTAAGAAAGTATAGCCGTGATTAAATTCATTAAGAGAGACAAAGGTGAAAAAGGTGTAAAAAATGCAAGAACAAAAGACGTTAAGAAGAACCCTGATTTGCAGAGTTTGTTTACGGCAGTTAATCGTTTTGAAATTAAAACTTTCTTTCTGATGTTTTGAGTTTGTTGTATATTATTCAATGATACAGCTTTGGTGATTAAAATTTTAAACGGTGCATGTATTTTCTTTCTAAAAAGAGAGTATAGAAAATATAGAGACAAGGAGAGAAAAATTGACTGAAAAGATGCTTTGAGTTTATTAGGGGAGAGAGAGAGAGAGAGAGAGAGAGAGAGAGAGAGAGAGAGAGAGAGAGAGAGAGAGAGAGAGAGAGAGAGAGAGAGAGAGAGAGAGAGAGAGTGTGTCTAGATAAGTGCGAAGAAGAAGAAAGGCGCAAAATTAGGAGCTGTGAGAAGCAAAGTTGAAGTTGAACTACCAAGTAAAGCTTCGCAGAAAAGAAAGTGAAATTAAACTCTCCATTTTCTTGTTGCAAAGTTATTACATCATAGTTCCTATACTTGGAAACCACGCAATAATGAAAGAAATATTTGAGCTCCTTTGGCAGTGAACAAACCTCTTTTACCTTTCAATATACATTTTTTCACTATCGTTACTAAATTTTACATTATTATTATTATTATTATTATTATTATTATTATTATTATTATTATTATTATTGTTGGATTAAGCAACCACCA
>JABUQX010062183.1:22500-27500 GCA_015478945.1 Trachelipus rathkii
ACACCTTTTAAATTTGTGTAACAAAATTGTAAGCGGAAGTTGTCTCTAGTGCATCCTCTCATCAGCGAAGTCTGCAAATTTCCTCTTTTGTTGATGTTGTTTGGCGCGAAAAAAAAGTGATGTGTCAGCGAAAACGAAGAAACAACTGTTTCTTTTCTTTCTCCCATTCTATTTTTTTCATTAAGGAAAACGGAGAGACTTTGCAGCGAATAAACAAACAAAATGATAAAAGAAAAATGGCGCCCAAAAAATAAAAAAAAATAAATGCTATTTCATCCCGAGCATTTTTAATTCCATTTGCATTTTATATAAGAACTACGCGTGCGAAACGACGCGGATTCTTCATCTTTGCCGTTCGAGTTAATAGCTATTATGGATACTCCTAATGTGAGCGTCTGGAAACGTTATTACGAGCTTGGAACAAGCAAATAGCGCGATATATTAAAAAGATAGGTGTTAAAGTGTAAGTGTCAAGAGGAATACGCGAAAAGGTATGCTTTGTTATTAGCTTAAACGAGATAGTTTGTGGCTTATGCAAGGAAATGGCAGTGGTCTTGATATACGTGTTCTTACTGAATGTAAACTATGCGTAATAGAAATCCCAATACCATTACAGAAATTGGCTAGCACATACTCATATATACGAGTACGAGTATGCTTTGAAATAAAAATAAAAATAAAAAACGTGTTTTAGGCAATTATATTAAGCCTAAAAAAAAAAAAAAAAAAAAAAAAAAAAAAATCCCAATATGGAACCGAAGTTCGATTACAATAGGGTAATTTTAAGTGTTAAAATGTATTATTAAATATCTTGATTAATCACTACGTTTCAGAATAATTGAATTAAATAATAGGGGTAAAACCCTCTCACTCTCTTGTGCACGTTTTACAACCAATCATAGAGAAACCGTCTAAATAAAAGCGTGTTTGTTTGTTTGTGTGAGTATTTACTCGAGCATAAGTTCATATAAATATGTGAAAGGGAAACAACACACACGCTCACTTTATGATAATTATGCAATTGTGTAAATACAAGGCCCTTTTCTTTTATTATTTAGTCTCTCTCTCTTCTCTCTCTCTCTCTCTCTCTCTCTCTCTCTCTCTCTCTATCCCTTCTTTCTCACACACATACTCAGGCATGCATACAACAAAACTGACCTTAGGAGCCATTGTGCGCGCTTTACGTCCCCCCAAAAGAGACTGAATGAAAACAAGAGGAGGGAGATTTACGTCCAACGAACGGAAGTGCGAAATCGGAAAAGGAAAAGGAACGAAATAAAAGAGACAATATCAAAGCCAATTTACTGAGAAAAAAGAAGACAATTTAGAATACGAGAGAGAGAGAGAGAGAGAGAGAGAGAGAGAGAGAGAGAGAGAGAGAGAGAGAGAGAGAGATAATACAGTATATATATAGCCTATATTAGTTAAAAGCAAATGAATTTTTATTTATTTACTTTTTATAATTACATCTTCATTATCGGAAATAATGAAGCTATAATTATTCATTCATGCAATTAAAAATACACTATATATATATATATATATAATTATATATCCGTTTATAGCAACAAAAAAAAAAGTCATAGAAAATATATAAATATATATATATATATATATATATATATATATATATTTATAAAAGATAATAAAAATATATATATATATATATATATATATATATATATATATATATATATATATATATATATATATATATATATATATATATATATATATATATATATATATATATATATTATGAATGCATGTAAATCCCCTTTAAGCCTGATATTTACAACAAAAGACACGCGTTTCAAATGACGAAGCATAAAACCAAAACAAATGAAAGAGCTTCTCCTTTGTTGTAATGTTCAATAAAGATATACAATCATTTCTCCCCGTGAAACTCTAGAGCTGCTAAAATTAGTTACGTCAATCCAAAAAACGACGTAACGTATCGATATATTCTTACAATTTCAAAAGTGGCTCAATTCTAGCGGAACAATACAAAGAAATACGAGTGTGCATCAGTGTTGTCAATTTATTGCTTTCCTTACAAAAAACTAGTACTTTTTATTAAAGCCCCAAAAATATGCATAATACACGCTATCTTACTGTTTATTAAGTTTAAATGATTATTTTGTTCATACTTGTATCAAATCTAGATATTTTAACGTTTTTTTATATAAAATCTTGTGCGTTTCAAAATTTTGAGTTGGCAACCCTGAGTCAATGTCTTTTCAAAAATAAAAGAATAATAAAAAGAGGGAGTTATATTATCGACTTAAAATTTATAGACCTTTGAGAGAGTCTAAACAGAATGATTAACATAAGGCGAAAATTCCCCCGGCAAATGTCCTATCTAAAATTATAAAATAAAAAGTCTATGGGACATGAAGACTTAATTGGCGTAAACATTGATACAATTACTCCTTTACAGTCGGCAAATTAAGGCCATAATTTTTACCCTAAAAAATGGGGAAAATCACAATTGAGAAATGGATGGTTAAGCAATTTCGCCAAAGTCTATGGGCGTAAATCAATATTCTGCATAAATATTGAATATATATATATATATATATATATATATATATTTATTTATGTATGTTTCAATATTTAAATATATATTTCGTTTGTTTACTAAATATTGTTATCTGACTTATATATATATATATATATATATGGGTATACTTAAGTTTCTTTCTGACCTATCGATATTTAAGTTTTAAAATCGATTTTCGATATATGTGTATCGATTATACCCAAGATACCGAGAATCTAAATTTATTCATAGAAACACACACACACACACACATATATATATATATATATATATATATATATATATATATATATATATATATATATATATATATATATATATATATATATATATATATATATATATATATATATAACTACTACTAAAAGATGCTTTATTCATTGAGTTAATATTATTGGAACCTTTCAAATGAAAATGTTTATATAATAAACAAGCGCCATTTTTTTAAAAATTTTCAAGCGTTATGTTGGGTTCTTATTTTTGTGAATATGAATTTGAATTTGAAGGATTTATTCCAAATTTGTGAGAATGATTATACTGTTAGCATTGCTGCAACATTTTAGTTTGATACTAGATAAAAAGGTTTGTAGAAAGTGTCATAAAGAATGTGAAATTACCAAAATAGGAGAAAAGTTTTATTTTTAATGTACTAGTAAACATTGTGGTTCGAAGTATACTGTTTCTCCCAAATATTATTTTTTTTTCAAATATTAGAATTTCCTACACTGATGCCCTTTTAATTATGTATTTCTTTTTACATAACGAAACAGTTTCAAGGGTAGTAACCTATTTAGATGCCAGTGAACCAACAGTTATAGATTAGTTTTAATTTTTGCACGAACACACGTATATATATATATACATATATGTTGGTTAGGAAATTTTTAGTTGGGAAAATGTAAAAAATAAACCAAAAAAATAAACAAATTGGATTTTTTTGGGGGAGCTCGAGCCAGCGGGGGACATAGAGTATATATATATATATTATTTGTAAAGGTGTTGCACAGCAATGTGAGGCTCGAGCCGACGTAGAGACACAGGAGTTGTTTCACACCCCGTAGGGGCGGAGGAACCCCGCGACACCCAAATACCAAGAGCGGGGGTTCAGAGACCCTCCCCAGAGAAATCAACCCGTGGTTGGAGTGAAGACAAACTCATGGTGCGGTGACCAACACCCTTGGGGTATTCTTTAGTTAAAAAAAACAAATTTAGTAGAAAGTCTATTTATTTTAACGATTAACGTATAAAAGTCTCTAAATAGGCTTTCAACTCATATTAATATAATTATTAATAAATTTTTTTTTTTTTTTATTTTCCACGCGCTAAAAGGTGTACCAGCATTCCAGCAATGTATTACTTTTCCCGGTAGTTGTAGTTTTGAGATATGGATTGTGGCTCTTCTAGAGGCTAATATATATATATATATATATATATATATACTATATATGCTGCTGCTGCTCCTCTATAATATATATATATATATATATATATATATGCTATATGCTATATGTAGCAATAACATATATATATATATATATATATATATATATATCTCGATATCGATGAATATCGGTAATCGTGCTATATTTGGACATAGTATCGAAATCCACTTCGAAGAAGGTGGTTTTACCTAATATAGAGACATTTAACAGTTACCTATGTAAGTATATACGGTTCCAACATATATATATATAATAATATATATATATATATATATAAATAAATATATATATGTATATATATATATATATATATATATATATATATATATATATATATATGTATATATGGTAAAGGATACTTAACATACACCAGACAGACTCGGATCAAAAAAAAAAATCACAGGTAGCCTCTATGATACATAAATAGACGTTTAGGGTCGAAATGAAAAAAACAAAAAAAAAAAAAAAACAATCATGTCTCAAAGAACTACAATAGCTAGCGAAGGAATACATTTTTGTGGGATCCTGGTAAAATTTAGTAAGGAAAATGTAATTAAAGAATACCCAAGGGTATACCACACCGATGGCAGAGTCAGGGTCTCTCGGCCTTCCAGGGAACTACGGGGTGGGACTATTTCCCCCCCTCAGGGGAGCCCAACTCTTTGGTATTTGGGTGTCGCAGGGGTTCCTCCGCCCTCCGGGGTATGGAAAACGTCCCCCTGTGTTCCCCGTCGGCTCAAGCCCCCTATTGCCGTGTAATACCTTTACAAATAATATTTATATAATTTCGCCCCTAGAACAGGTAAAAAAAAAAAAAAAAAAAAAAAAAAAAAAAAATTCATTTCGACCCTAGAACATCTATTTATGTATCATAGATGCTACCTGTGAAAATTTTTTTTGATCCGAGCTCCCGTTCCGTGTTAAGTAACTTTATTCTATATATATATATATATATATATATATATATATATATATATATATAAATATATATATAT
>JABUQX010062183.1:32500-40000 GCA_015478945.1 Trachelipus rathkii
ATAATGCTTGTGTTAAGAAATTAAAACTAAAAAGAAATACTAAAAAAAGTAAAAAAAAAAAAAAAAAATTATAAAAACACGTCTGTGAAAGACGTTTTCCTATAACTTAGCCAAAACTTGTTCAGACTTTGTTTTAAGTTTATATATATATATATATATATATATATATATATATATATATATATATATATATACTCTCTATATATATATATATATATATATATATATATATATATATATATATATATATATATATATATATATATATCACCCTGTCTTCTTTCTGCCCTCTAAGCTCTTTGTATAAGAGTTCTCTAGAAGATCAAATTATTAGGTGCATTAATCTTCAATTCTGGCCCTGAAGTTATTTCAAGTAATAAAATTGAAGGGTGAGGTTGCTAACCCTGCCGCCATAACTTTCCTCGCATAATCCGATACTCCGGACAACTAAACTTCACTCTACCAAAATTCCACTCTTCCTAAACTCCACTCTTCCTAAACTCCACTCTTTCTAAACTCCACTCTTCATTTTGAAGCTATTCTCTTCATAAAACCTTTAGAATCTTGTAAACATTTTGAAGGTTTTCAATTTCTTCTCATTCTTTCTTCTTCACTTTTCATTTTCGAAACATTTACTCTTCGCAACAGTCGAACTTTAATTTTTTTTAAAGTTCGTATCATTGCCTTATTCTAGGAGGGGAATTACTTTAGGTAACTGCTTGCTAAATTCCGGACGAAAAAACGAACCTTGATCCTTCGCCTCACGACTCAGACGCTCTAAACTTGTGCCATTATTGAAGCAATATATATATATATATATATATATATATATATATATCTCTTAATATATATATATATATATATATATGCTATATATATATATATATATATATATATATATATATATATATATATATATATATATATATATATATATATATATATATATATATATATATATATATATATATATATATATATATATTACTCGTCAAAAATAGCGCACTACTAGGATAAATGCCACTTGCAGGAACTTGAAGGCCCCTAACCCCATGAAACCCCACACCAACACAGACGACAGCATCAGTGTAGCTATAACCACCCCGCAAAGAATTCGCTGCAGTATAACGGCCGTCACGCGATAAATTGGGAAACATGAAGCCACGGCCAATGGGACCTGAGAGGTGGGGGTAGGTTATGTCGGGGGTATAATCGAGCGAGGGATCATTCACGTACGAAGCGACTCTGATAAACATGGAGAGGATAGTGCGTCAACTGTCAAGAGATCAGTGCGTGCAGATAACAACACTCCACGCCGAAGGACACGGGTACCGGGCACTTGGTCGACGGTTCGGTGTAGCGCACACAACGATTGCACGGGTGGTCCAACGGTACCAGGAAACCCTGACACATGATCGCCGGCGAGGACAAGGTAGGCCCAGGGCCACGACACCCGTGGAAGACCGATTTATACGTCTGCGTGCATTACGAGAGCGCCACACAACGGCACGACATCTGCAGATACAGCTGGCGGAGGTACACGGCACCAGGGTGAGTGACAATACAGTGAGTCGACGCCTTGCGGAACATAATTACATCTCTTTTGCCAGGAATGCTAATGCATACCTCGGAGAAGGTCGTGATCGCCGTAAACGGCCTTCTAGCTTTCGGCGAAAATGTATGAATAGTATGGGCACTTGGAATGTCAGAGGATTAAATGTTAAGGAGAAGAGGAGAGAGGTGATGGATGTATTTAGAAAGGGCAAATTTGATTTGCTCGCTGTGACTGAAACAAAGATGAAAGGAAATGGTGAAAATGAGTGGTGTGGTGTGAAATGTGTTTGTGCTGGTGTGGAAAGGAATGAGAGGGGGGAGAGAAGGAAATTGTAATCTGATGAGTGACTTGTGGCACAGAGCTATGGTAGATTTTGTGTGTGTGAGTACTAGAATTCTAATTGTTAAATTTAAGTTTGAAAAGGTCAAGGTGTGATTCGTTGTGACATATGGCTCATCCGAGGGTAATATTGAAGAGAGTGCGATTTTCTGGGATAATCTGAATAATGTCTGGATGGCGTGAGTAGGAGCTTCAGATTGATTGTGTTGAGTGACCTAAATGGTTGGATTGGTGATCAAAAAAGGGATGGTATAACAGGTGGCTTTGGGGTGTCGGGAGAAAACGAGAATGGTAGAAAGGTGATTAATTTCTGTGAGGAGAGAGGTATGTGTGTGAGTAATACTTTCTTTAAACACAAGAGTATTCATAAGTATACTAGAGTTAGTATAGGTAGAGATGATATCGATGTGAAAAGTATGATTGATTTTGTGTTGGTGAAGAAGGAGATGTTGAGGTATGTGTGGGATGTTAAATCAGTGAGGGGGTTAGGAATGGGATTATCGAATTATTATATTGTTTTATGTAAAATTAAATTAGAGGGGGTTTGGATGGAGAGGAAGGTGATAAGGAAGGAAGTGGGTAGAATTAAGAGTGACAAGTTAAGTGAACAAGGTAATAAGGATACGTATTTAAGAGCACTCGCAATAACTCAATTTTTTTTTTTTTTTTTTTACAGTTATCACACCCGCTCACAGGCTGAGCCCCTAAATCAAGGAGAGGTGTTACACTTCTCAACAAAATTTCAGCTAACACCAAACTACGCAGATGAGCACAGACACGCGGGCTTTAAAGTGAGGAGATTAAATTAGTAGGAAACACAAGATGGAAGAGAATTCCAAACAGAGGTGGCAGGAAGAAGGAGGCACCGCAGCGAACTAGTCTGGAGTTGCTAACATCAACACAAAGCTCATGTGCCGACACAGCACCCCTTGTGCTGCAGGGCGTCTTAAAGGAGGTACGCGAGTGATAAACTCCCTCGAGCACCTGCCGCTACGGTACTATAGAAAAAGATAAAGCACCAACATCGCCGCAAAGATAGAGGTCAAGTGAACTAGAAAGTACAGGACAGTTTTATGAGTTTTTGCATTTGACTCGACCCTATCCAAAAAATAGGGTGAAATAACCTAGGCCCCCAGATATGAGAACAGTACCCCATACAAGGGCGGATGAGGCCCTTGTATATAAATAACTGTGAAGAGGAAAAAAGTCACGCAGTCAGCAGAACTCCCAGTTTCTTTGGGGGCCGCCCTAGCAACCATTGTGATGTGAGGTTTCCAAAGACATTTTTGTTTATGTTAAAGACCAAGGATGTTTATATTGTCAACAGGAGAGACGAGAGAACCGTCGAAGAGATAGGAAAGTTAGAAGGTGTCTTGGGGAGATTTGTAGAAGTTGAGTTTTAAAGAATTAAATTTCACAAGGTTGCGACGACCCCACCCGGAAATTCTATCCAGATCAGCGAGAATGGAGTCGGAAAGATTAAGACGAGAGGCAATTCTAGAAGTAAAGAAGGAGTAGGATTGAAATGAGTTGAAGAATGCAGAAGGGTCAGGTCATCGGCATATGAGTGGGGTTAGAGTTAGATGTGCAGGTGAGAAGATCATTAATGAAAAGTAAGAATAAAGTAGGAGATAAGACAGAACCCTGAGGAACACCACTATTGACAGAAAAGGAAGAAGAAGTCGCCCCATCAACAACAGCCGATATTGAGCGATTTGAAAGAAAGCTAGACATAAGTAAGCAAAGAGAAAGAGAAAACAAAGGAGGAGCTTGGAGAGCAGTGACGCGTGCCATACCAGTCAAATGCTTTGGATTATGTCAAGCGCCACCCACAAGTCTCCCGTAATTCCCCCAGGGTGGAAAACCATAAGGGAAATCTATTAGATAGGAAAATTATCTTATCACCAATAGTAGACCTCAGAGCGCCAAAAAGCCGTACTGGCGATCGGAAAAGAAGGAAAAGAGATTCCAGATGGTCTAAGAAATAGAGTTGAGAAAGGGTTTCAAAGATCTTAGATAGAATACAGGTTAGAGCTATGGGGGATGGTTAGAAGGATCAGAGCGGCTTCTTTTTCGGAATAGGTTGGACATATGCGCGCTTCCAACACTGAGGGAAAGTGCTAGGATTTTGAAGCATAGAGAATATAGTTGAACGAGAGGAGGCCAGCACGGGCTTTACTCCATAAAACGGGGAATGCCATCCGGGCCACCCGCCTTTTTAACGTTCATAGATTTCAGGAGCCATACCCGATCAAATGTAATCTCAGGCAAAGGCATGGGGCACCTGAGAGGGAGAGGGAGGAGGGAAGGGGTGCGGGGAATCATCCCGGGAGTTTGAGTTAGATGAAAATAGGAGGCCAAAAGAAATTGGCCTTGTCAGTTGGAGAGTTAACAACAAGACCAAACCAAAGATCGAATAAGAGGGAGGAAGGTGGGTGCAGGGAAGTTGTTGGAGATATTTTTGGCAAGAGAGAAAGATTTCTCAGTAGGAGAACCAAGGAGGTTGAAAGCGCACTTTCGTTTGATGAAAGTCCGCTTTGCTCTTCGAAGAGTATCCTGCAACGATTTCTAGCTGAATGAGATAGCGAGTGATAGGAGAACGAGAATTTTTCCACCCCGATACGCATTGTCTCTAGCCTGAATGACCAGAGAGCAATTACGATCGAACTTCATGGATTATGAGGAGAGAAAGATTTAGTCGAGAGGGAGATAAACCCTGTCATCCATCGCAGTGCAGCTCCCACCTTGTCGTGAAAGCGAAGCGTCTCAGAGACAAAGCAGTCATTCCAATTATAGTTAGCACGTAAGCAGCGCAAAGCCTATGTTGATCAAGTGCCAGAAAGAACACCCTTTGGGGGCAGGATAGGCCTGTTAGGGAGAAGAGTATTAAATTAAGAGATATAAGGTTGTGATCAGATTTACCAATAGGAGGGAAGGTGGTGTATTTATAGAGGAGAGGGACTAGTGGTGAAACATAGGTCAAAAGTGTTTTAAAGAATTGGTTGGGACGATCGAATGTGTGTTGGTTCTTTAATTATTTGCTCCAGATGTTGAGTATGCTGAATGATTCGGCCTCCTCCCCACCTAAATCAGTATGAGAGGGACCCATCCATTCAGTGTTGTGTGCATTGAAATCCCCTAAATAGGGGACCTCAGTATTTGGATGAGAAGAAATATAACAGTCTCGTGAGAGTAGTAAAAGATATTCAAAAAAAGGCGTGAAAATCTGTTCTGATAGGAGAACAGTGGCAGAAACACAAGATTATTGTAGTAGAAGGAAGAAGATTTTAAGCCACAGAACAGAAGTTAGGTGATTCGAGATTCACGAGACGTGTTACAAGAGTAATGTTTACATAAACACATACTCCACCCTTTAGACGGAAATTATGGAAGAATAAGTTATAGTTGGATACGTTAAACGGGTTAGAGGATGAATTCTTAGCCATCTGAGTGTCAGACAAGGCAAAATTAGGAGCTGAGTTAGAGGTGGTATTCAACAAGAGCCAGTTAAATTTAAGCCACGGATGTGAACTGAATTGATATGTGAACAAGTTGAAACTGGCAAATATGGAAGTCTTAAATTAAAGAGAGCGGTTGTTAGTAGCGCAAAAGAAGTATGTGGATGTGCTAAAGTAGGAAGTAATAATGTTAAAAGTTAGTGGTGGAATGAATAGGTGATGCAAGCGGTTAAAAGTAAAAAAAAAAAAGCTTGGTTAAATGTACTAAAACCAATGATGAGGTTTCAAAAGAAATTTGTTTGGGTTATATAAGGAGGAAAAAAGAATACTAAAGGTGCATACAAAGGAGGAAAAAATAAAGATAAATGAACAGTTTGGAAGGAGGATGAATGGAGACTTACAAGGAAATAGGAAGCTGTTCTGGAAGGAAGCGTGAAAGGTTAAGAATGAGAATAAGGGAATCTGCTTAGAATAATAAATAGGGATGGTGCTTTCGTAACTGATGAAATGGATGTGAAAGGAGTGTGGAGGGAATACTTCGAAAATCTGCATAATATTAGCAGTAATGAAGAGGTGAGCGAATGTGTGTGGGCTTAATGGTGCAAGAAGAATAGGTATTTGGGGATAAGGTAATTAGTTAGGAGGAGGTAATAGATAGAGTGAAGTTAAGAAAGTTGATACAGGTATAGATGAAATTACTGGTGAAATGATCAAGAACTGAGGCGAGATGGTGATTGATTGGATTTGGAAGTTGTGTAACAAAACGTCTATGGAGGGTATAGTTCCGAGGGGTTAGAGGGGAGTAGTAATAGTACCATAATATAAAGGTAAGAGGGATAAAGGTAACTGTAGGAATTATAGGGGAATTAGTTTATTGAGTGTGATAGGGAAGATATATGCTGGTATTTTGGTCGAGAAAGCCTTGAGTGACTGAAGGACTGATTGGTGAAGAACAAGGTGCGTTTAGAAGTGATAGAGAGAGGGAAGTGAGCCAGGATCATATCTTTTCATTGAAACAATGATAGACGTATATTTGTTTGAAGCTTTATGGCGGGTGTTAGTGATATATGGTGTTGGTGGTCAGTTTCTGAATGAAATCAAAAGTATTTATGTATGACGATAGTGAAGCGTGTGTAAGAATAAATGATGCCAAAAGTAATTGGTTTAATATTAATAGCGGACTGAGGCAGGGATGTGTTATGTCTCCTTGGTTATTCAATTTGTACATGGATGGGGTTACTAAAAGAAATTAGATATGTGGTTGTAGCAGGGATGGTGTTTAGAATGATGAGAATGTAAGGATTGGATGTGGTGCTCTACCTATTATATACGCAAATGATTTGGTTTTGTGTGACAATCCGAAGAGTTTGAGAGGATTGGTAAGAGATTTGGCAGGGTGTATAAAAGAGGGGTTTGAAAATAATCACAAATAGTTAGAAGACCAGAAGAAAAATAGATTATAGTTGTAGAGTGAGGCATAGTCTCAGTGTGAAGTTATGTTATATGTGGAGAGCAGCTGGAACAAGTGTTTTGAGTTTAAATATTTTGGGATATATGTTGAGTGAAAAGGGAACGGATGATGCAGAGTGTAGTAGGAAAGTTGTAGAGAATGTGGCAGGAAGGTGGCTGGGCAATTAAATCCTTGGTGGATGTAAAGGGACCAGGTCTTGAGCTGATTATTCATTAGGGTATGTTGTTACCTGTGTTAATGTACAGTAGTGAGATTATGGTCTGGAATAAGGGTATAGATCTAAAAAGTACAATGTAATTAGAAGGACAATCTTAGGATTGCGTTAGGTAAAGGAAGGGTGAAAAAGAGGAAAAGAGCGTTATGAGGATTATTGTGGTGAAGAAAGGGTAAATGGGAGAAATGAATGTACGTTAGAGATGGTTTGGCTATGTGGAAAGATGGATGATAGTTGGTTGGTTAAGCGGATGTATAGTGGTGAGTGTGCTGGGAATCAACTGGCTGGGACCTCGAAGAAAAGTGGTTGGTCATTAAAGTGCCTGGTGGGAATAAATGCGAGTTTGGCAGAAGCGAGAGGAAAGGTGAATGGCGGGGTTTTGTGAGGGGCATGGTTGTGGCCCACCTGGGCCAGGGGATTAACCCTACATTGACCAGATGCCATAGTGAGGGTCCGTCTCAGT
>JABUQX010062183.1:45000-48522 GCA_015478945.1 Trachelipus rathkii
TTCCCACAGTTTCCTTCAGAGGATATCCATCCTGGTGGAAATGGTGAATCAACGTCCCAAGAGAATGAAGATAGGGAAAACCTCCGTAATCATCCCTTATCTCTTGCTAATTATATGTTGCCAAGGTTTAGTTATCAACATCAACAGCATGTAACTAACCTTACAGTTAACATACCAAATGAAGCTACCCCTTCACTTCCCCGTAATGTAGTCATGCAAGAAACTACTACTCCTACTTTGTCACAAATTCCCAGGAGTACTACTTTGGTAAATCCTCAAAGTAATGTCACTCAACTTGACCCGCAGAGTATTGTGATCCTGCGCACCAGCCTTTGCTGGGCAATGAATCGCCTACAATGGGGTAATCTCACCGAAGATCAACAAGCAAATATAGCCAGACAATGGAAGATTGAAATTGATCAAGAAATAGCTACGAGAAAAAATCTCTCGTCTATTTCTCATTAAATAAAAAACTTGTTTCGTTCATGATAATTAGTTTATCACAGTTTTTAACAAAAGTATTTTTGTTTTATTTATGAAAGAAGATTTCTTTTGATTGTTTTGGAAAATGCAAAGAAAGTTTTTGTTAAATGAAAAAGGAAATGAAAAGAAGATTTATTTTATTACCTACCAGCTGCATAACTTCTCTGTCTGAGAGAAATAAGCTCCACCATTTCTACTAGAACAAATGTTGGAATAAAATGTGGTGGGGGCTTCAAACTCAGTGGGAAGGAGTGTAAAGGAGTTGGTTGAGCCATCCCCTTTTTCATCATTGAATTGAAGTGAAGTTTTTGTTTAGTATCAAATACTAAAAATAACCATTGAAAACTGTTGGTTTTCTTAAAATATAGCAGTTATTTGACTAAAGAATAAGAGGGAATCTGCTTAGAATAAGATGAATTTGTTAATTATTCATATTTATTTAATCCTGTGTAATTTATTTCAAACCTTGACCCATATGCAAATAATTACGATGTTCCTAATCTTTTCTAGTTATTGTTGCATAATATATAATTTGTTTTAAAAATATATGAACTATCCTAAAGTAAAGTAACAGGATAGATAGTTCATACATTAGATGTCATACACCTCACTTTTGATGGTTACTCCCTCATTCTACAAATTTCTGAGGGGCAACTTTCTTCCCATTCCCTTATAGCAGTGATATAGAAATTTCCATTTTTCTACCTGCTAGAAAAGAACTCAACATAAGCAGATGCATTAGATACGAGCAAGTGAACATTAAGAACAATGAAAAAATGAACTTGACGAATTTTTGAGTAAGTGCTTTTTGAATTAGATGAAAAAGTTCATTTTAATAATACGAATTCATTTCAACAGTATTGACTGAAGCTCTTCATTGAATCCTTCACGAAGCCCATAAGAAAGTGCATATAAAGAATATAAATGAAATTACTTTTAATATGAAAGCAAAGTATGTAATAGTAATTCATTTTACTTTGTTAGTTTTTTTTAGTTTGGTCATAAATTCCGAACTCAGAAAAACTCGGATTATCAACTTTTTGTTTCTGGGCTACTTTTTATTTCTGGATCAAAAATCCGAACTCAAAAAACTCGGATTATCAACTTTTAGGTTTTGGTTTTGAGTATAATTTTGAACTCAGAAAACTCGGATTATCTACTCGGCTTTAATTACTTGAACTATATCTCACCTATGATTATAGTGTCTCGACTGATGCTATATAGAAAAGAAGTTTCAGTTAAGTGAACATAACAATCTGCAATTAACATCATTAACAAAGACTTTAAATGATAGTTAATCTCCTAGTGTTCCTAAAAATTTTTGATACTAAAACTGTTATTAATATAAGCACATAAGAAGACAACATAGATAAACTAAATCACATAAGAGTTTCCAACTAACTGGACGAATATCCCCTTTATTGTAACTACCAAATTATGTTCTTTCCCCGAAAGATTATTGAAATTTAAACAATATGTAAGAATAAATCGGAATAGATATTAAATAAATAGATCATTAAACAAAAGTTGTGTAATTTTTCTATTCCCCCATCCTGATTGCCACAAAAACAGTAATCCACCTCGGGTCTTAATATTTTCATCTTCTGAGCTTCACGGGAGACGAAAAAACTTCCCTTATTCAATTATTTGATATATTCCATTTTATCTCTCTCTTAAAGTTTAAAAATAAAACTATAAGCTATCCCTCTTATTTCAATCCCAAAAGAAAGTAGTATTAAGTATCGTCCAATTAAAGATTATTTATCCAAACAGGCCGTTTCACCACTAAGATTTTGAATTGAATTTTTGATTTCCCTGACTTTCCCTGACCAAAATCCCTGCAAATTTCCCCTGACCAGCGTGTTCGTTTATTTTTGGTTTGGTGAATAAAATATCTATTAATTATTATTTTTGCAGTTATTTTTACTCATTCATTATTAAATTATCTCTGAAAAAATTACTTTAGAAATTGTTTATCATCCATGGATGAATTTAAAAAAATATTTTTTTTTTAGTATAATCAGCCTATACGCTTACATAGCCGTCCAACGCACTCGCTTTTTTATTTTTTCCAACAGAAAAAGAAAACAGTTTATTTATACAAAAAGAAAATAAATAAAAGCTTACATTATAGCCTAGGTGAATTACGTCCAATGTAATCACAAAGTTCTAATGGCGAGATTTAGATTAACTTTCTTCTCAAGCATCTGAATATTTTTGATTTTATAGCCGTCTTCTTCTGTTAAAGCCTTCCAGTTGTAACATCTTTCTCTGCTCTTCAAGTTTATTGATCTGTATGGATAATGTTCTTTTTTCAAACCCTTTTATTCTCTTCTTTTTCTTTCTGTTTGACGTCTTTGAGATGTTCTCAATCTCCGATGGCAGCTCTAATTTTCAACATTTTATTGAAAGCTAAATGAAGTGGTGATTAGGAACTTTATAATACTTTCAGAGTTCTATAGCATGGGCACTGTTCTTGAAATCAGACTATGTTCTTTCAAATTCTCCACTAAGATTGCTTAATTTATAGAAAACCTCCTTCCACTGTTCGCATTCCATGCGAAATATTCGTCCAATTTAATTAATTTGCCCACAATCCGCCCATAATATTGATTCTCAGGTGCCTATAGAAGAAAAAACTCATCAAGTCTCTTCTTAGAAGGGCAACAGCATCCAAAAATATTTTGAATTTTTAATTCAGCCGGTACGAATGAGCTTCACTGCAAGACTCGCAGTATAGTTGCTTTTTCTTTCTCCGAGCAACAGAATCCTGTGATTCGGTTATGGTCTGTACAATGCCTTCTAGCAATACAATCAAATCTTTGTTTCCCTTAGTTCTGGCTGTTGAAAAACAGACTAGGATCCAATGGATTGAGAGCCATTGGGACAGGCTGTAAAACTTCAGAGGACATCTTTCTAATATCTTGTCCTTGTTCATTTTGATTTGCACAGTCTGGCATTCAAGAATGTTCTGTAATCTGAATGCCAAAAAAGCTAGTTGTTGGTTGTAGGCAGGCATTTTACTGCGAACTTAAGAAA
>JABUQX010062184.1:0-7500 GCA_015478945.1 Trachelipus rathkii
ACGATGAAGACACATATTCTGCACATAAGAAGCAATTTATTCGGTTAGAATGATATATTCGGGATGAAATTTTACTCTTGCTTGCTTGACCGACGAATTCCTCCGCCCCCCCACAAACCATGTATTGCGTTATAGTACCAGCATCTGGCGCGAGGAATAGTCCTGAAACCAGGAAAGCCTTTCAATGCAGGATGGAAGCATATAAATATTTTATACTCATCGCCCTCAAACTTAGAAAAGCTGAGAAAAGCTTTTTAGTGCGGCGAGGCGTTCATTCGAGACACGGAAAAAGGAAGGTAACGGGCACCTGCCGAACTTCTGTGCACCCCCCGCGTGAGTCGATCAAGCCCGACAAGTGAAACTATTCCCGACACAGCGCCGATAACTGCCCGCTCGTTCACGTTTACTAGTCAAAGTTAATGAATAAATTTTGAATGATAGAAAATTAAAACATAAGGGTTTTAAACTGGTCATGACTGCCAAGATATCTACATAGGAGAAACTAATGACTATAACCTTTCAAAATAAGTAACAACTTGCGCGAACTATTGATATAGAGTTCGAGACATTTGATGGGAACTCGCTACACATTGATGGCGGATGACATAGGATGAGGTAACAACGCGTCAAACGAGGAAGCTGTGAATAAATTACTTGCACTTTAGACAGAAAATCCATCGTCAAGATAGATCGAAAGGAAAAACAAGAACTGTGTTTATGTACCGGGTCCAAAAGCAACGACTGGAGTAAGGCTCGGATCACGAGAATCCGGAAACATAAATGTAATATTCGCGAAATAACCTGAGCTATCGCAATAGTCACCTCTCCTAGAGGGACAAATTACGGTAAATGAGATATCTGCGAAATTAAAGAGGCAAGAGAAGAAGAAAGGAGACGAAGGGGTGGAATAAGGGGGGATCTGGCCAAAATTGGATATCACAATTATTATACTAGCGAGAATTCAGAGGTTTTTCGTATTTAATCTTTTTGAACGTTTTTTCATACGTGTTCAAACTGAGAACATTTGTGTCGTTTATACTTCTCTTAAACATTCGATGTTTTTTCATTTTTTTATTAAAATTTATATTTTAATACATAACCCGTGTCACTAATAGCAAAATAGAATATCACCATCAAGCACTCTAAATATATAGAGGCACGGTAATAGGAGAAATCTAGCCGCCATCCAATGGATTTCATTAGATGTTTTGATAGTTTAAACTCTATCCCGTTTTATAACTAGACTAGAATGATTCTCTTCCCAACTTCAAAGGACTCAATACACCTGTTCTCTTTTTAAACTTTGATTATTATTTTAATCCAACAGCATTTCCAAAAAAATTATGAAACTATTATTATCTCGGTGTTGAATAACAATCACATACCGCTGACTATAGAGTCGTCTTACTAATAATGAGAGCAAAGAACATCCGGCGTGAGATACAAAGAATCCCTCAAAGCACTGGGTGCGCCTCCGACTTTACATGCCTTAATTCTAAAAAAAGAAGACGAATAGGATTACCAACTAGGAACAAGATGAAAACAGAAGAAGAAAAAAAAGTGGTATGGCGCAAGAGCCATGAAATTCTCTCGGCAGTACTGCCTTACACAGTGATAAAACGAGTAGAGTAAATCAAATTTGCAATCGACCGCTCGCTGAGGAAGGTGGAGGAAAGCAAAGATGGAATACAACCCAGAATGGCCAAAGAAGGGTTGTGACGAACACGCTCTATTATAGGTGTCAAGGCCAAAGAGGTAGGAACCTGAAGACGAATGAACAGCGAACACATGAAGCTGGCTCCCTCCGCAGGGATAAGAGGGATTCACCCCCGGCCTCACCTCCAAGGCTTTTCCCTCGGAACAGAGGATACGGCAATTGCACCCGTGGCAATTCTTCAGACCCCTCAGTCTGATGGGGTCATAGAAGGCGAGGTAGGACTGAATGGTCCTGCCCATAAATGGCACAAAACCATAGTCGCAGTTTTGGCCGCACCCAGATGGTATGTGAGCATGGTTTTTCTGTTTCCGCACACCCAAAGTCTTGGGAAGGTGAGGTGCCGTACGAGATCCAAACGAACGGCGGCAAATTAGCTTTTGAGGAGAGTATATGTAGCGAAGGTTACGTAAGGCGCTCATCGAGCAACAGCCCCAGGAACCACCCTCGGTTCCACACGGATAGGGGAGCCATAAAGAACGTAACTTTGGAGGCAATTGTAGGCGACCCCCTACGACGAGGATTTTCCGGAAAAGCAACGGCGTTAGTATTTCGACGTGGCAAATGAATGCCACGCGCAGAGCACCAGGAGAAAACCCTATCGATGGCAACCTGAATTGTACGTACCATAACAAGGAAGTTAAGCCACCAGAGATTGTACAGGGGCTAATAGATCGTCAAACAAATAGATGGAAGCAGCGCACTGACGGCGGGATGGATCGAACAGACTCCAATTGTAAAACCCGATAGCGAAAAGCAACACAATCCGTACACTGCCCTGCGGCACCCCCTTCGCTCCAGGACAAACACCCCATCGACAAGCGTGGCACCCAAACGGACTGAAAACGAAACGGTCCCGACATCAACAACTGAGGAATGGGGGAAGTTGCCCCCCTAGCCGGCCAAAGAGTGGAGGCTCCGCACAACCCCCAACCTCCACGTGCTATCATATGCTTTTCCGAGGTCAAAGAAAACGGCCAAGGTCATTCTGTTGGAAGCAAAAGACTCACGAATGTTCGTGATCCAAGCCGAAGGCAGAGGCAATCCCTGAGTTCGAAGCGGCTGGCGACGAAAACCAAATTGGTAGTCGGGAAAAAAATGCAAGTGGAGTTTTGGAAGAACGGGAAGCCACCAATCTCTCCAAGAGCTTACATGTATTGCAGGTCAAAGAAATAGGGCGATGGTTACGGAAAGGATCTTCCCAGGTTTTGGAATGGGGAACAATATATGCAAGTAGACCAAGAGCAGGAGGGAAGACCCCGCTCCACCCATACATTCTAATTGTATAAAGCCGAAGAAGGAAGGCAGTGGCACATGGATGTGCATGTTGAAGCGATCTGAAAGGAAGATGCCCCCGTCAGGCGCCAGGCGCTCCATCCCGCAGCCTTGAGGGGCGTCCTAGGAACTTGGGCTTTCGGCCCTGGGAATAACCGTTTTTTGTATGGAAGGTTCTGTTCCAGCCAGGCGAACAAGAAAAATCAGGAAACTCAACCCGCAAGCGACTAGAACGAGAACGAAAAGGTTCAGGAAAACGGGAGCCGCTGGAGCAGGACGGGAAGTGATAACCAACTCGTCCGCCACAACCCGGGAGCAGAGAATGACATCCGTAAGTTTGCGGGCCCAATAAAGCGAGGAATATGGCGGCGTCAGCATGGTGTTTTTTCGGGAATTTTTTTTCGCCCTTTTTATGTGGAATGAAGATACAAGGCGCTAAGAAGAATTAACGGTGGGAAAGCGTATGTGCGAAATAATACTGTTTTCCGCCGTACGGGCGCATTTAAATAACCACCGGGAACGGCCGCCGAAGCCCTTAAACAGAAATCAAGTTTTGAAGTGCGGGAGTCTGGTTTTAATAAAAGCTTATATAAACTTACGCTTTCACGATTAGCCCGAGCACAATCCTGGTTTCACCAGGGGGTCGTTGAGTTTCGGGTCCCAGATGAACGGGGTATATTGTCAGGTTGCCAAGCCTGAAGGATAACTTCCTGAAAGTAAGTGAAGGCATCCGCCGGCGACGGGAACACGTTAGTTGAGGAAAGAAATGGAAAAGTAGTGGCTCTGATGAAAGGAAAGACCGCGTCATGCCCTGTCCTTAGCGCCAGCCAGATAGAAGGTGGTAGCTGCGGAGCTTGGGGCCGAAGGAATGGTATCACGATAGGTAGTGGTCAATACCACAGAGGAAAGACGACCTTTCCCACCAAAAACGATCTAAAGACGAGATGAAACACAACGAGACGTCAACACAGGACAGAAGTGGGCCTGGTTATCAAGACGTTCAAAGTGGGGAAAGGCCCGTTGGTTTCGAGATAAACCAATGAAAAAATCCTGCAAAATACCCAAAAACCACCGGGCAATTTTTGGGGGACGGTTAAACATGAGTCACCCACAAAAGGAATGGCGAAGGTTAAAGTAACCGAGGACCAGCATGGGCTGTGGGAGACACGTGAAAAAAAAAATCGACGGTAGATTTTTCTTTCTTTGGTATATTTACAGCTGGGCGCCAGGTACACCGAGCCCAGCGTAAGCGGCGCGTCAAGATGGATACGAGCCGCCACGGCATGAAGCGGAGTAGAGAGTGGAATGGGAGTAAATGGGACAGACTCGTGAAGCAGGATCGCTGCCCCACCTCTGTTGCTGGTTCCACGATTCAGGGAAATAAGGGGCTTCCCTGTACCGGGAAGGTTATAAAAGGTCACGGTCAGAAGTTGCAACTCCTGTAAAAAAGCCAAGGGCTGATAATCGACAAGTAATCTCTTCAGCTCTTCGTATTAGCAAATATATCCGGCGCAGTTCCATTGGATGAAACGTGCCATAATTATCGGGAAGACAATCAAAGTCCAGGACGGGAGCCGTGACAAAAAGTCAACGAGTTTGGGATGTGGCAGTCTTCAGTAGGTGAAAGGCGGAGGTCCCCTGCGAAGCCGCCGGAGACCACCAACAGGGACCCTTCAACCCGGAGGGAAAAGAAGATCACGCAGCCAGGGATATGTGTGGACCCCCCTGTTTTAAACGAGAGGGTTCCTGGGCAAACATCAGGAAGAAGGGCCTCGCCAAAGAGGCCGGCGCCAAGTCACGAACCCACATTTTCGCAACATCCCTCCCGTCCCTCCGCCCCAGACGCACCCCTGGCAAGAACTATCTTAGCAAGCCGGGAAGGGGGACGCGTCTCGCCAGGAGGCGCCCCAACAAAGGCTGGGGAAGATGGTAGAGAAGGACAAGGAGGAATGGTGTCCGCGGGAGTGAGATGAGACACATCGCGGATGCCAAAGTGTGTGGCGTCAAGCCGTTAAATCCTCGGAAGCGGTCGGCGGCCGAGGAGAGCGAAGGCTCCGTCGACGAGACCGAAGTCAAAGGGGTGGAGGGGAAGAGGCAGGGAAGGGAGGACTCCTCCATCCTCCTGCATCCCCAGCAGCCAACCACCTCAAACACACATCGAAGCGGGGCCACGTCTACCCGAAGGAAGATTGCGAGCGGGCGAGGTGTCAATCGATACCTTCTCCGGACCTCCCCTCCGGTGGGACAGTGGTCAAGCCCGGGAACACCCCCACGGAAGATAAGAGGAAGTCCCGAGAGTCTCATCGTGCATCCGAAAAAGTCTGTTTCAAGAATCGCCGCTGGAATAAGTGCTTGAAGCGACAGGCGGGCTTTAGGCGGAGAAGTAGTAAATAATCAGACACTGGAGAGTCGCCTCCACTGTCCCGAGATCGTAAACCGCGGGTTTTGTCAGGGGCGAGCCCGTTTAGGCCAGGACAGAGACAGGTTCCCCAGTACAAACGGATCCTTCTGCTTCTAAGAGTCCGCGGCACCGATAAGCAGCGAGTCGGAATGTCCTTGTCCCGGAAGATCCACCCTTGGACGGACTCTCGCAACCGTTAGGAGGGACTCGGTGTTTCCCCCCCGGCAAAACAGAAGCAGGGGGTTTCCGGGAGACGGTACAGTAGGCTTCTGGCTGATTGTGTCGGTTGGGAGGCAACATGGAACGATTGCCAATCGACCCTTCAGAAGCGGAACTTATATGCAAAATCAGACATCCCCTTTGGGACTGCTATGGCCTCTACAGGAGAAGGAGCGTTGAAAGAGAGGTCGTGTGTGTGTCGGCGCATAAGAACGACGACGCGGGCCGGCGGACCATTTTTCGGGAGAAGTTGGGAGGACAATATTGTTCCGAGCCACAGAAACCTACCACGCGAAAACAGGTGAACCGGGAAACCGGCACACGGAAGGCCGAACGGTCGAACGTAAAAGCGGAACAAGCCCCGCGGAGGAACAACGCACGGGGGCGATGAGAAAACGTAAAGAGCAAACGCAGATGGATTGTGGGACGGCGGTATCGGCATGCTTAGAGGAAGATGAGCCAGCTTCCTCGCCCGGCGGGTAGCCTCTCGACAGTCATACTAATGAATGGCGCACTGCTCCAGGATTTCCTCTCCAAGGCGAAAAGGGGCAACTCGGACAGAGGAGGCGGGTGTGGCCCCCTTGAGTTAAAGGACAACACATGGAGATCTCTTGTCACCAGTCGGAGTGGAAGACGCACTGCCACAATGTCGGACAAGATGGCTGGGGCGACCGACAATTTCTGGAGGGTGAAACCAACTCTATGGCACTTGAAACCATCTTCCTCGGGAAGGCAGCATAAAGTCGAACCGTGGCAAATGGTAAAAAACCAGTTTTAAACCTTAGATGGGAGGGAAAGGCACAAAGAGATAAGGTAAGTAAAAGACGAGGGTTTGTCTTGGAGGGGTCATCCTTCGTGGAGGGAAACGATACGTCGGTGATAGGCACGTGGTGAGCCTGATACATGAGTTAGGATGGCAGTGGGAAAGCATCGGAACAGAACTCCGGCGCAAATATGGTACCCTTCGACGTGTTAAGAACATATCAGGCTTAGAAATGACGGGAATCTTCCCAGGATGGGAATAGGGCAAAGCAAAGGAGTTGCCTTCCTGGGTAGAAGGCAGCACGAAACAGAGGGGAACCGTTCCTCATTGGGTAACCTGTGGTCAGTAGTTGGAGAGCAGCTTCCAAAGCAATCACTAAGGAATGAGCTGAGCTCACAGAATCAAGTGGACGAGAAGCGTTGGATGTAATAAAAATCAAAGCGGGGTAAGGAACATCAAAGACCCGGGACCCTGGTGGGGGGGTCCGGCGAACGTGATCGTCGGCGTGGTTTATACTGCGTGGTAGCGAATGGAACCCCCGCTTGACGCAGGGCTCCTGAATGGCGAAACGTAAAGACGAGAGTACAAGGGCTATTCTGGAGGCGCACAACAAGCCTCACCTGGTCTAGCACGGGCAGTCCTGAAACGGGACCGGAATCGTGGGCGATAGGGGTGGGTGGTGGAGTAACAACATTCCATCAACAAGGGCGTCAAAGCCCATGCTGGACCAGGCCTGGGGAAAACGGCCAGGGGGGGACGGGGTTGGGGACCGCCAGATCGGTGATGCCGCCATTTTTTTCTGGAACGGTAAAGTAAACTTTTTAGATTTTCTTCCCAAGAAAAAAAACTCCTGCAAAACATCAGCACAGCAATAAATAACACAAATTAAATAACACAAATGATGAATAGTATAACATAAATCCCGCCCGGCAAGAGTAAACTGCGGCAAAACCGCGCCCACCAACAGCCCTAGAGCTACTACTCCCCCCTAGAAACCCAACCCCGTAGGGTGGGGCCAATGGGTGGTGGCCTCGGGAAAGCCCCCCGGAACTCCCCGCGTTCGTCCCAAACGATGGAAAAAATAAGCCGTGCACTCACCGGATAAGACGCGAAGCCCAACAGATTATG
>JABUQX010062184.1:12500-42500 GCA_015478945.1 Trachelipus rathkii
GTGAAGTTTCCTTTTTCATAGAAGTAAATAATTAAATAAATAAATAAAGAATAAATAAAATATAATTAAAGAGAAGAATATAAAATGCCACAATCATTGATAACATTGGGTTTATAATAAATTTTACCTATCGAAGTTTGAGTTGCTGGTAAGAACCGGAATCCGAGTCCTATCAAAGAGGAAAGAAGAAGATGGGTTAGATTTCTTTTCTTTTTTTTTTTTTTTAAATAGAATAGCGAATGGAACATTATATACACAAACATACCATCAGGATCTAAAGCTTTACTTGGGTTAGTGTTGTCCAGTAAACATTTAATTTCTTTTATCTCAAATTTAAATACTGTAAGTCTATTTACTATGCACAAATTGAAACTATTACCCTCTAAACTATTATCTAACCTTTCCTCAGTAAACACTGATGCAAAATTACCATTGAAAATAGTAGCCAATTCCTCATCACAACCTGAAATATTAGGTCTCCATGAAAAAGTATGGCAATTAACTTTGAAGGTTTTACTTCTCTTATAAATATGGGGCACAATAATTAACTCACTGAAGGATACCCACAGCCACTTCATTATATTATGCAAGTTAAACTTAAAGTTATGGTTGTTTACTTCATATATATAATATATATATATATAATATAATATATTTATATATATATATATATATATGAATATATTAAATTATATATATATATATATATATATATATATATATATTATATATATATATATATATTAATAATATTTTTAATATATATATAATATATATTATATATATATATATATATATATATATATATATATATATATATATATATATATATAATATGATATATATATATATATATATATATATATATATATATATGTTGATTTAATAATATATAGTATAATATATAATATATATATATATATATATTGTAATATAAAGGCTTTCTCATGCTGGTTTATGATGGAAAACTTTTAAGCTTACTGACAACGAAAAATAAGAAGTGAAAATAGTTGGCGAAAAAGAAGATTAATGAAGGTAAAAGTGGGAGGGGGAGGGGGATGGGGAGGGGGGGGGGAGGGGGTTATAAAGGGAAAAGTTAAGTGAAAAGAGGTTTATGAGGAGAAAGGCAAGTAAATGTGGATTTATAAATGTGAAAATGTAAGTCAAAGGGAGATTCACGAAGGTAAAGGTTAAGTCTTAAGGGGGGTTATGAAGGGAAAAGGTGATTCAAAGGTGGATTTATGAAGGTACAAGGCAAGCCAAGGGGGTGGGGGATTTGTGAAGGGAAAAGGTATGTCAAAAGAGAGTTATGAAGGGATAAGGCAAATAAAAAGGGGATAAGTCAAAAAGAGATTTACGAAGGGAAAAAACAAGTCTAAGGGGGTTATGAAGGGAAAAGGTTAGTCAAAGGTGGATTTATGAAGGTAGAAGGCAAGCCAAAGGGGGGGGGGGGATTTTTGAAAGGAAAAGGTGAGTCAAAAGGGAGTTTATGAAGAGATAAGGCAAGTAAAAGGGGTATTTATGAGGGATAAGGGAAGTCAAAGGGGGGAGGGTGTTATGAAGGGATAAGCAAACCACATCTGGGATTTATGAAGGGAATGTACAATGTACAAGTCAAATATTCAAACCCAATTCTGTTAAAAAATATAAACACACGATGTTGAGAGGAAAAAATCAACTTCAACAATAATACAATAAATTTTTAAAAGTAACAAATTTAAAAGAATTCATGCTCTTGCAAAAATTTATAACAGGCTTTGGAAGGGTCAAGACAAATGATACACAACATTATTATAATTAAAATGTTGAAAGGACAAGAACAAGGATAAACAACAAAATAATAAACAATTTGATTTCATTACCTAACACCTTTTTCTTTAAGAACGCTAGACAACGTTGGCGCGTATAATCTGAATGGCAATCGATGGAAACATGTCGAAAACCAAGTTAAAGGAAGCATAACCAGAGTCAAAATATAATCATCAATAATATTATATATATATATATATATATATAATATAGTATATATAATATATATAAAATATATATATATGAATATAATATATATATATATATATATATATTATATAATATATATATAATATGATATATATATATATTATATATATATATAAAAGCAAAAAAAAAACAACCCAGCACATTTCACTTTGAATAACATTAACTATTTTATGCGGTTCTATTACATTATAAAATATGTGGTTTGAAAAGTCACTTCATTGCCGCTAAAAGGAGGCCATTTTAAGGATATTACAGTTGAATATAATCAGTCCATTTTAAGGATATTACAGTTGAATTTTCTATCGCTTACAAGGGTGGGAATGAAAAGTTAGGAAATGATAGAAAAAAGGAGTGGAAATTTGAATAATATAAATATATTCAAGTGACATTGAATGAAAATTTATTCCGGACGTACACTGGGTGGTTGTTAGTGAATGGACAGCGAGGAGAAAACTGTGGAGAAGGGACTTGATACTCTATTGATTAGTAAACGGACCACAATGGATTCCAGCCCACCGAAAATCACGACTTTGTTTCGAGCGTGAGAACGTGAATTGAACATTGGAACAATGGCTGGACGTACTACTATTATCGGGTGATACCAGGATTTGTGTTCATAGTAATTATGAAAGATGGAGGGTCTACCTCAGGCCCAGAGGGTGTTTGCACAGTGCTGCATAGAAAAATGACTCTGGGCTGCCATTTCGCTAGAAGGTAAACCGACCTGGTCTTCATTGTTGGGCGAAATAATGGCCATTCAATCTCTGCTTTTTTTTCTGAGAGAAACCATGTGACCATTCCAAAATCAACCGAAAAAAGAAACCCCTTCAATGTTAGGAACATTCAAAGGTTTGAGTGATTTGCTTTCGAAAATGTTATAGTTGTGTGGAAGATTATTTCGAGTAGATATAGATGAAGGAACGGAGCTTTGTAGGGGTTGCAAAAATCCCTTTTTTTTCTCCGTCATATTTAGGAATGCGAGAAAAATGAGGAGTTGGTCCATGGGTTTTCCTAACAAGAAGGTTTTGATGTTGGCTAGGACGCCTTCAACACTTATTGACATAATAGAGTTGATAACTGATAAAATAATAGCGAGAAGGCCATTACTGAAAAATAGGATAAGAGTTGGAGATGGAGCAGGACAAAACCTTGAGGAACACCACCATTATTAAATCTAAAAGGTGAAGAGTGGCCATTTACAGAACCTACTATACAACCACCGTAAAGAAATGAGAAAGAAGATTAGTGATAAGAATAAGACAAAATTATAGGCAAGTTTGACTTAAAATCAAAATTTTGTGCCAGATCTTACTGAAAACTTCCGACATGTTTATTTAAACATCAAAAGATGAACATATATGCATAGAATCAAGGGACAAAGAATGGCAAGGAGAAAACAAGCAGAAGGCTCCAAACTCGACCATTACTAGGATAAGATTCGGAGACTTAAGACGTTTCCAAATCCTTATGTGAAGGATAGATTCGAAAACTTTGAAAAAGTTCTGAGGTTGAAACAATTAGAGGGAGGGTCGAGACGTGTCCCATTTTACGTCACCGATTGAATTAGAGGAAGCTTCCAGAAAGAATGAAGGAAAAGTTGAAGTTGAATGGCAGAGAAGAAATAGTTTATAAAGGGAGAGTTAAGGCTCCGAAGCACAAAATTTGAGCAACTTGGGTAGGTCGATTAGATCCGGAATCATCTAAAATTATAAATTTTTATGGTAAAACATATAACATTTTAAATGCATAAATTGTTTTATTTGTGGTGTAAATTATCCCTATTTTTATTATCTCTAAATTTAGATATGATAAATTCTGATGGACTGTTGGAACATCTTTTATTACTCAAAGTAAACACAAATTATAAAAACGATTGACTAATATTTTATAAAAAGTTTCGGTTAGCAAATCATTGTTCTCTATGGTCATAACTTCATATGTTCTACTATATAGTAATGTACCGAGTCTAGTTTGCAAGGCCGAGTCTGAGTTCGAATCCAGATTTTATTTATGCAGAGTCCGAGTTCGAGTTATTGCAATAAAAATATAATAAATCATTGTACCTTATAATAATAATAATAATAACAATAACAATAACAATAATAATAATAATAATAATCATAATAATATATTTGAATTTTTAAATTACAAAAGTAAATGTAAAATTTCGTTTTTAACTGAAATAATATAGCATGTAGCAAATCATAGAATGAATTAAAATTAATTTTCCTTCTGATCATCTCAATTGGCAGTTATAAAAATACAAGTTCAACTAGGTCAGGTCAAACTACACCAGCGACTGTTGAAACGGAAGGAGAATCCATCAAGGTAGAATCCGAAGAAATTGCTTTCTAAAATGATACAGGATCTTTTTATGGAATGACCTCCACTATTACAATATTTTATTGTCCTATGAAGCCCAGCCGGTCGATTCCCAACACACTCGCCACTATACGTCCGCTTAACCAACTGACTATCATCCATCCTTTCCACATGACCAAACCATCTCAGCGTACTTTCATTTATTCTCTCATTTACCCATAACACCACACAACTCTAATACGTTCATTCCTCACTTTATCAATTCTTCTCACACCTAACACGCCCATAAGATTGTCCATCCGAACACATTGTACTTTAGATCCATACCTCTATTCCAGACCATAGTCTCACTACTGTACATTAACACAGGTAACAAGATACCCTTATGTAAAACCCTAGGGCACTCAAGACTTAAGTCCCTTTACATCCACCAAGGATTTAATTGCACCATCCACCTTCCTGCCATTTACAACTTTCCTACTACACTCTGCATCATCCGTCCCTTTTCATAAAACATATATGCTAAATATTTAAACTCAGACACTTGTTCCAGCTGCTCACCATCTAACAACTTCACACCGAGGACTGTCCTCACTCACAACCATAACCTTACTCTTATCTACGTTTACTTTCAAACCCCTCCTTTTACACACCCTGCCAAATCTCTCTACCAATCCTACCAAACTCTCTTCAGATTCGTCACACAAAACCAAATCATCCGCATATAAAATAGGTAGGGACCCTCCACTCTCTTCCATTCTCCATCATTCTAACACCATCCCCTGCCACCCCCACCTCTAATTCTTTCATAACCCCATCCATATACAAATTGAATAACCAAGGAGACATACATCCCTGCCTCACTATATATATATATATATATATATATATATATATATATATATATATATATATATATATATATATATATATATATATACTATTTATATATACAAATATATATATATATGTATTTCTACACAAACAATATATATATATATATATATATATATATATATATATATATATATATATATATATATATATATATATATATATATATATATATATATATATATATATATATATATATATATATATATATATATATATATATATATATATCTTTAATTATAGAATTAAAATGAGAAAAAAGTTTATGAGGATATTGAATTTGTACGAATGTGTTTTAAATATTGATCGTGTAACACTTGAGAACTAATAATGTCCTGAACATTGAACTCCATCCATTAAGCCAAGGGCTTTTTCCATTCCCGATAGTTTCGCTTCTTTTAACTTTTGTAAGGCAACAAAGCATTTAATAGCAAAAGGTACTAATAAATATTATGAATAATGATGATAGCGTGCATCTTTCATGAAAACACTTTGAAATAGACAAGAATTCAAATAAGGAAAAACTTGGAATAAAAAAGTAAAGGAAATGAAGAATACCAAGACCACTTCAAATTTGAATTTAAAAACCATATACATTTTCAGACTTTGTATTCCTCTGTCGAGCTCAAAAACTTATACCGTATACAACTCTTAATAACTACGATTATTATCTAAAATTAATAGAATACTACGATTAATCTAAATTCTAACTAAGTTATAATTTTATTAGAATGATTTTTATAAAAGTATGAAATTTCTTTATTTATAAATGAAAATTATACAAAAAAAAAAAAAAAAAAAAAAACACATATATATATAATATATATATATATATATATATATATATATATATATATATATATATATATATATATATATATATATATATATATATATATATATATTATATATATATATATATATATACTATATACTATATATATATATATATATATATATATATATATATATATTATATTCATTTAGATATAAAAAGCGAGAAATGAATATAACTTGCCTAAATAAATAAATAAAATGGAAATACATGTAGACCTTAACCACCGCCCCAATAGAGGTTTAACTTAACAATAGCCAGTGTAACTAAAAAGGCTTAACAAGAGCTACAAAGGCGAGCATATGTGCATTACTTTTTGTTTATTATATTTTTTTTTCTTCTAATTTTACCTTTTTGTTTTTGGGGCGCCGGATGGCCCGGATGTGTTCAAACGACTTAAACTTCTTGAACTGATTTCAGATCATTTATTAAGTATCAAGAATAAAAAAAAAAAAAAGATAATGAATATAATAAAATGTCTTACACAAAGTTCCATTTTACACATTCAGAATAAAATATTAAACAATGTTGAAACTTACTATAAGATATAATAAAAAATATAAAACTATCAAAGGAGACTAAACTAATAAAGATTAATCCCTAGAACAATAAATAGCTTTAATTGTTAAAACAAAAAGGATAAAGTTATTAAACTTACCGTGATGTGCTTGCACCAAGCCTGGACGAACTACCATTAAGACTTGAAACGTTGTTTTTAACAGGGGCAGATCCCTACGGAAAGTTAATAATATTGTTAAACAATTCCCCCTTAGCAAACCTTTAATAAAATGTTAAATTTGTTAATTTTACTGTAAGATCTCAGACGTTAATTATTATTCTTTATTATTCTATTATTTCTCTTAAAAAGTACGTTATTCATAATGCCCAATGTGTAATCTCCATTTTTCTGTTACAGTTAGTTATCATCAGTAGATAATTATTCTTATTAATAAATTATTATTGAATAAATTAGTATATTACGAATTTGAATAGATAATGAAAGAGAGCAGATGTTATAAAAAGAGAGAGAACGAAATGGATAAATTTGTTCTCACCTTCCTAAGGGATGAAGATCTCTGGACGTTTTGACTAGAAGCTCCCTTTGATGAGCCAGTGAAAGAAGGCGTTCTCCTCATGGAGCCCGTCCGGTTACCGTCGTACGAGTCCAAAGATAAGTCAGAACCGGCACGACTCGGAGGTCGCGAATTTGTACGGGAAGATGGTCTGCTGCCACCACGGCTGTCTGCTGACATATAACAAAATTTGCTCAGAAGAATGTAAATATTAATAATGAAGATAAATTATTTTTTAACGATGTAAATCAAATTTTAAGTACTAGGCAAAAAATCATTTAACAGCTCACCTGACGATCTGGGGGTATAGCCTTTTCTCCCACCACTATGAAGTCTGAAATTACTACTGCCTTCGTCACCGTATGACGCATCGGATTTCCCACCTATAGACGGCCTGCCCATAGCTACACTTTTGGCTGTTCTTTCTCGTACCTATCCATTATGAACAAAATGGAAACTATTAGTCGCGAACAAAGTGTAAGACATTTCAAAAGAATATCTTCAAAATATATTCCCACGAGATGATTCAAACAAGTATTCTATAATAGTGATGCATAGGATGTAAAACCAGACAAAAAAAAAAAATGTTAGTATTCGCCGTAAAATTTACATATTTTACAGCTGGAACCAATGACAATGTTAGAGAAAAAAGTTATAAAAATACATCACAAATCTAGAGCATTAAAGGTATACGAAATGAAACTGAAATTGTTGCTAATTAAAGGTCAAACGCAAACGACAAACGGATTATGCTCTTAACTACGAGAATTATTTAACACTTCAAAAGAATATAACAATATGCAAGCATCAAGTTATTTCCATATATATATAATTATATATATATATATATATATATATATATATATATATATATATATATATATATATATATATATATATATATATATATATATATATATATATATACTATCTTTACTGCTATATATATATATATATATATATATACATAATTATATATATATGGTATATACTAATATGATCCATATGGTATATATATATATATATACTCTTTGCTATATAACAATAACTGCTGCTACTCTTTATATGCTATATATATATATATATATATATATATATATATATATATAACTTTATATATATATATAATTATAATATATATATATATATATATATATATATATATATCCCAATAGATTACTTCAATCTTTAAATAAACTTAAAAGCAGTAAAAAATGCATCTATCGATAATAAAACATGACGACGAATGACCTTTATTGATCCCAACAAAAGCCCTTGAATATGTGACCATTATGATACAATCTAATAAATCTTACAGAAATGGATAGCAGGTTTAAAAAGGAGAGAGAGAGAGAGAGAGAGAGAGAGAGAGAGAGAGAGAGAGAGAGAGAGAGAGAGAGAGAGAGAGAGAGAGAGAGAGAGAGAGAGAGAGAGAGAGAGAGAAAGAGAGAAGAGAGAGAGAGAGAGAGAGAGAGAGAGAGAGAGAGAGAGAGAGAGAGAGAGAGAGAGAGAGAGAGAGAGAGAGCGGGAGAGGGGAGAGAAGGAGGGAGAGAGAGGGAGAGAGAGAGAGAGAGAGAGAGAGAGAGAGAGAGAGAGAGAGAGAGAGAGAGAGAGAGAGAGAGAGAGAGAGAGAGAGAGAGAGAGAGAGAGAGAGAGAGAGAGAGAGAGAAGATAGAGAGAGAGAGAGAGAGAGAGAGAGAGAGAGAGAGAGTGAGAGAGAGAGAGAGAGAGAGAGAGAGAGAGAGAGAGAGAGAGAGAGAGAGAGAGAGAGAGAGAGAGAGAGAGAGAGAGAGAGAGAGAGAGAGAGGAAGAGAGGAGGGAGAAAGAGAGGAAGAGTGAAAGTGAGAGAGAGAGAGAGAGAGAGAGAGAGAGAGAGAGAGAGAGAGAGAGAGAGAGAGAGAGAGAGAGAGAGAGAGAGAGAGAGAGAGAGAGAGAGAGAGAGAGAGAGAGAGAGAGAGAGAGAGAGAGAGAGAGAGAGAGAGAGAGAGAGAGAGAAGAGAGAGAGAGAGAGAGAGAGAGAGAGAGAAGAGAGAGAGAAGGAGAGAGAGAGAGAGAGAGAGAGAGAGAGAGAGAGAGAGAGAGAGAGAGAGAGAGAGAGAGAGAGAGAGAGAGAGAGAGAGAGAGAGAGAGAGAGAGAATTAATATCAAAACTACCTTTAATTTAAGTTATGCCCTAAATTTTAATTATGACATTCATGTTTAATTCATGTATGAATATGGAAGTGACGATACATTTAAAAAGGCATCTTCAAAGAAATTTGGGATAAGTAATTAAATAGAAACTTACCATTTGATGATATGCGTCCACCATTTGATAAAATAATGATTCCGACTCAGGAAAGGGAGCTTGTATAGAGACAAACCACAACGAGTTGTTAAAACACAAGGAGTTGATAAATAACACAGGTGTAACTATAGATAAATTTCTTATCGATGAAGCAAGCAAGCAGTAAAAAAATATATATAAAAACTTCACACACACGTGACATTTTCTCAGCAATCTGTCACAATACCAAATAATTTTTTTTTTTCTAAAACAAAAGCAACAATGGTAATTTAAAACTATTATTAATTTATAAAAATACAGCTTAAAGTTATATGTATGTTAATGTGATTTCTCAAATCTAGAACAGCCGCGAGTTAAAGTTATCAATATGGGGTAAATGGGGAAAAGTGGAGAAAACACTAGAAATAAACAAGAGGGCAGATGTTAAATATATAATTAAAGAACAGGGAGGGAAGGTGTGGTGGAGGGATCGGGAGGGGAGAATTAGCTCTAAAAAAACCAAGCAGTTCAAACCAACAATGCCAACCATTCTTGACACACGGCTTATCATTTCATACCAAAATATCTGACAAATTTGACCTCTGAAATATAGACCCCACTGCAGCCCCCATACGAACAGTCGCTAAAGGGGCACTGCCTAAGCCTTCGAAATGTCGAATTTGGTCAAAAATGGGCAACAACTCCGCCATGAGGATATGTGCTGTGGGCAAAAGTTTTAGCTGAAATTAAACTTCTTTAAAAACGTATATGCTAATGAGCTTAAGTGAAAAAAGGGGGGAGGGTGAAAATGTTGCTCACTCTGGATAAGAAAAAGCAACTGGAGTGGTTTGCCTTCTAAATAACAAAAATAAAAATTCTTACCAAACGTACCTTTCATATGATCGTCTGCACCTTATTCCGAATTCTGTCAAAATCATGACTAACATGCATGTAAAATAATAACTACAAAATGAAAGGTTAAAAAAATATTTAAAGAAAACTAAAATAGGCTACTAAATAAATATGCGCCAAAGTTATATACCGAGGTTGAGATAAAGCATAAGGGAAAAGAAAAAGAGAATGAAAATAATGAGAGCCGAACCATTCACCAAGATTACCCAAAATAATTGTGAATATTTTTTTTATGATGAGTTGATCAGTGTGACAATCAAAACAGACCTTAACGATGGGTCCCGAGCTGCCTGTCAAAGACTGGGACCGCTGTTGGGCAGCAGATGCAGATTGACTTGATACAGAACTGCTGGGGCTTCTCTTCGCCTTGAATGGAGTCATACTCTGCGACACGCCTTCCGCAAGAATGAACTGTTCACGTAATTCCACGTTGGTTCGTCCCTTAGCTGCATTTCGCAATTCCGATTTCCGTTTTCGCATCACGCAAGAGAAAGGGAGAGGAAAAGGAAAAACAAAAAGAGAAAAGGAGAAAGTAAATGGGCAAGGGGAAAATATAAAATGAAAAGGATACATAGGAGAATGTATAGTGTGCGTGATAAGAGGTAGCGAGCGTAAGGAAGAGAAAAGCAAATATTTTATAAAAGGAATGAGCGTATGAATGTGATGTTTTGTACAAAAGTGAGGTGAAATTCGGAGAATGTCAGGAAAATAAGTTGTGAAAAAAGGGAAGGGAAAAAACGATGGAAAAACGTTAGCTATAAACACTGAATAACAAAAACTATTTTCTACGTATAGATAAAACAAAATAAAAAAATAAATGTATAAATATATATATATAAATATATCAACAAAGTAAAAACCATCCATGCATTTATAACTAAGGCTAAAAATTAAAAGCATGCAAATAAAAACTTTAGTAAAACCATGCGATGAATAACAGGGAAAGAAAGAACATGGGGGAAGGCGAACCTTGACTCATGATATACAAAACACAGTACAAAAATCCACTCTTTCTTTATGAAAAATCGCATCCAAACACAAAATTAACATCTAATATCTTTGAATCTATCTACGAAAATTTACATTTTGATTCAATTTATGTAACTTTCAAACATTTTATAATAACATTTACTAATATAAAAGGAATTAAAATGTTGCAATTACCTTCATTTACAGCATAGTAACTTAAAATAATCATATATCTAACAACTTCGACATCTTAACAAGGAGTAAAATTACATATCAAGAGAAAACAACACAAACAACTAACTCCATTTATTCGTCAAAAACACAAATAATAAATACTCTTACATTGGACCATTCACTAAGTTTGAATGCAACGTAAAATAGGGCTTCAGGGCAAAATTCAAGATGTCAAAATAAAATCAGTCATCACTAAATCTTTTCACGAATCATACTAAAGCGTTTACTCATATATATATATATAATATATATATATATATATATAGGTATATTATTTATATCTAAATATATGATAAAAACAATATATATATATATATTATATATACCGTATATATATATATATATATATATATATATATATATATATATATATATATATATATATATATATATATATATATATATATATATATATATATATATATATAATATATATATATATATAAATATATATATATATATATATATATATATATATATATATTATATTATATATATATTATATATATATTATATATTATAATATATATATATATATTATATATATATATATATAATATATATATATAGGTATTATATATATATATATATATATATATATATATATATATATATATATATATATATATATATAATATATTAAATATATATATAATATATATTATATATATATATATATATATATAGTATATATATAATATACCTTCCTTCCTTCCTTCACCTTCTCTTTGGCCCCCAAGATGGGGGTATGGTGCTGTAACAAGCATCGAATAAGAAAAGCAGTAGGAGAACATGACAAACGTCGAAAAGAACGCCCAGCCTTACCGCCCAGCCCAGCCTGTACCATTAATTAGCGAGAGCTCGTCACAGACAGAAAAATCCACCCTAGAGCATCATGGGAACGCGACGGGCCCTCACTATGGGATATCGTCACTGTAAGGGTTCATCCCCTGGCCAGGTGGGCCACAAACCATGCCCCCATACAAAACCCGCCATTCTCTCCTATTGCACCTTTTATTCTCGCCTCTGCCAAACTCAACATTTCTCTTCTCCTTCAAACATTCGTTCACCGACTCAATCCATTTCCTCTTCGTCTCCCAGCCGGTCGGTTTCCCACACACCTTCACTCACTATACATCCGATTTAACCACCGACTAATCACTCATCCTTTCCACCATGACCAAATCCATCTCAACATACTTTCATTATTCTCGTCATTTACCCCTTTCTTCACACCACACCACTCTCTAATACGTTCATTCCTCTCTTTTATCAATTCTTCTCACACCTAGCACACCCCTAAGATTGTCCATCTGAACACACACATATATATATAGATTATACCTCTTATTCCAGACATTAACACAGGTATACAATAACCAGTAACAAAACATACCCTCATGTAAGACCTAGCACACTCAAGACTTAGTCCCTTTGCATTCACCAACGATTAATTGCACCAGCCACCTTCCTGCCATTTCACAACTTTCCTACTAGCACTTGCATCTCCGTTTCCCTTTCCATGCCAACATAACCCTAAATATTTTAAACTCAGGCACTGTTCTAGCTGCTTCACGCTCCTATAACATAACTTCAACACGAGGAGTGTCCTCACTCACAACCAAACCTTACTCTTATCCACGTTTACTTCAAGCCGCCTCCTTTTACACACCCTGCAAATTCTCTCTATCCTCTAAACTCTCTTCAGATTCGCCCACACAGAACCAAATCAATCCGCATATAATAGGTAGGGCACCCCTCCACTCTCTCCATTCCCACCATTCTAAAAACATTTCCTGCATCCCACTCGAAATCTTTCATAACCCATCCATATACAAATTGAATAACCAAGGAGACATAAACACAACCCTGTCTACTCCGCTATTATCTACACCAATGCACCATTGGCACCATTTTATTCTACACACGCTTCACTATCGTCATACATACTTTTGATTCCATTCAGAAAGCCTACCACCAACACCATATACACTAACACGTGCATAAGCTTCCTATTAACTCTATCATAATACGCCTGTTTCAAATCATAAAACCTAAATACACATTTTTCTTCTTTCTCCATCAGTTTTCTCAATCATTTTTTCAATGTAAAGATTTGATCCACACATCCTCTACCACTCCTAAACGCACGCTTGTTCTTCACAATCAGTCTTCAGTCACTCATCGCATTCTTTCGACCAAAATCCAGCATATACCTTCCCTACAACACTCAGAAAACTTATTCCTCTATAATTTCTACAGTTCCCCTTTTTCTCCCTTACCACGCTTATATAAGGGTACTATTAACCGCTCTCCTCCAATCCTTGGAACTATACCTCTATAAACGCTTTAATTACACAACTTCCAAATCCAATCATCACCATCTCGCCTCCTTCTTGATCAATTTCACCAGTAATTTCATCTAATACCTGCAGATTTACCATTCTTCAACTTTCCACCCTCCGCCCATTACCTCCTCCTTACATAATCTCATCCCCAAAATACCCTATTCCTTCTGCACCATCAAACCCACACACATTCACTATCACCTCTTCATTACTGTTAATATTGTGCAGATTCCTCGAAGTGTTCTTTCCACACTCCTCTAACACCTACTTCATCAGTTACAAAAGCACCATCCCTTATTCATTATCTAAGCAGATTCCCCTTATTCTGATTCTTACCTTTCACTTATATAAATATAGTATATATATATATATTAATAAATATATTATATATATATATATATTAATATATATATATATATTATTTATATATATATATATATATATATATATATATATAAATATATCATATATATATATATATATATATATATATATATATATATATATATTATATATTAATCCTATATATAATATATATATATATATATATATATATATATAATATAATATATATATATATATATATATTATATATATAATATATATATATATATTATATTCTCCATATATCATCACCCACCTTCTCTCCCCAGACTGGGGTAAGGTATGTCACCGAAAACAGAAAGTAGTAGAAGAATATGACGCAAGTCGAAAAGAAAAAGCCCGCTTACCGCCCCTTTATACCTTTTAGTGAAAACTCGTCGCAATCAGAAAAATCCACCCTAGAGCTTCACGGAACCGCGACGGACCATCACTATGGCATCTCGTCAATGTAGGTTTCATCTCTCTGCCCAGGTGGCCCACAAGCATACCCCCTCACAAAACCCTCCTATTATGCACCTTTTTTCTCGCCTCTGCCAAACTCACATTCCTCTCCTCCAGGCATTCCTTTACTGACTCAATCCACTTCCAACGGTCCCCTAGCCGGTCGATTCCCAACCCTATACATCAGCTTAACCTACCGACTATCATCCATCCTTTCCACATAACCTAACCATCTCAATGTACTTTCATTTATTATCTCATTTACTCCTTTCTTCACACCACACAACAATCTAATGCGTTCATTCCTCATTTTATCAATTCTTTTCACACCTAATACACCTCTAAGATTGTCCATCTGAACACATTGTACTTTAGATCTATACTTCTTACTCCAAACCAGTTTCACTACTATACATTAACACAGGTAACAACATACCCTCATGTAAGACCTAGTCCACTCAAGACATAGTCCCTTTACATCCACCAAGGATTTATTTGCACCAGCCACCTTCTTACCATTTACAACTTTCCTACTACACTCTGCATTATCCGTTCCCTTTTCATCCAACATATATCCTAAATATTTAAACTCAGATACTTGTTCCAGTTGCTCACCATTCAACATAACCACACCGAGGACTGTCCTCACTCACAACCATAACCTTACTCTTATCTACACGTTACTTTCAAACCCTTCCTTTCACACACCCTGCTAAATTCCTTTACCAATCCTCTCAAACTCTTTTCAGATCCGCCACACAAAACCAAACCAAATCATCCGCATATAACAGGTAGGGCACCCTCCACTCTCTTCCATGCTTCATCATTCTAACACCATCCCCTGCCACCTCCACCCCTAATTCTTTCATAACCCTATCCATATACAAATTGTATTCAATAACACATCCCTGCTTCACTACGCAACTAACATTAAACCAATCACTAACTCCATTAATTCTTACACAAGCTTCACTATCGCCATACATACTTTTGATTCCATTCAGAAGCCTACCACCAATACCATATATCACTAACACCTGCAATAGAGCTTCCCTATTAATCCTATCATACGCCTGTTACAAATTCATAAAACCTAAATACAATTTATTCTTCTTCTCCCTCAATTTCTCAATTATTTGCTTCAATGTAGAGATTTGATCCACACATCCTCTACCACTTCTAAACGCACCTTGTTCTTCACTAATCAGTCCCTCAGTTACTCGACGCAATCTTTCTACCAAGCATATATTTTCCCTATAAAACTCAACAAACTAATTCCCCATAATTCCTATTTACAATTATAACTTTTATCCTTATATAAGGGTACTATTACTGCTCTCATAAAATCCCTTGGAACTATACCCTCGATAAACGATTTGTTATACAACTTCCAAATCAACTCAATCACCATCTCACCTCCGTTCTTGATAACTTCACCAGTGATTTCATCTATACCTACAGATTTACCATTCTTTAACTTTCTCACTCTACCAATTACCTCCTCTTTACTAATGACCTAATCCCCAAAATCCCTATTCCTTCTAGCACCAACAAACCCACACACATTCACTTTCACCTCTTCATTACTGCCAATGTTATGCAGGGTTTCTAAGTGTTCCCTCCACACTCTCCTTACATCCATTTCCTCAGTTACGAAAGTATCATCCCTATTCATTATTCGTATCAGATTCCCCTTATTCTCATCTTTAACCTTTCGCGCTTCCTCTTCCCTTGTAAGTCCCATTCATTTTTTTTACAAACCTTTCATTTACCTTTTTTTCCTCCTACGTATGCATCTTTTAGTATTCCTTTTTTTCCTCCTTATACAATTCCAAACATCTTTCTTTTGGGACATCATTGGCTTTTAGTACATTTAACCACGCTTCTTTTTTACTTTTAACCGCTTGCATCCCCTCTTCATTTCACCACTCACTGTTAACATTCTTACTTCCTACTTTAGCACATCCACATACTTCTTTTGCACTGCTAACAAACGCTTCCTTCATTTGCTTCCAGATTTGTTCAGTTTCAACTTGTTCACATTCAACTGATTTATTTGCAAGCGCTCTTAAATACTTATCCTTATTCCCTTGTTCACCTAACTTCTCATTCTTAATTCTACCCACTTCCTTCCTTATCACCTTCCTCTCCATCCAAGCCCCCACTAACTTAATTTTACATAAAACAATGATCCGATAATCCCATTCCTAACCCCTCACTGATTTAACATCCAACACATACTTCAACATCTCCTCCTTTACCAACAAAATCAATCATACTTTTCACTTTGATACTATCTCTACCTACACCAACTCTAGTATACTTATGAATATATATATATATATATATATATATATTATATATATATATATATATATATATATATATATATATATATATATATATATATATATATATATATATATATATATATTTAAAAAGCTTACAGGAAGAACGGCCAGAGCCTGAATCTGATGTTTTAGAGCCCCTAAGTGGACATCCATGTTCGTGTAGTTCCCTCTCAATTGCCCTCTCCAATTCAGGAATGGAGGGACACACTAATATCATAAGGAGAGGGAAAGTATATATGTATGTATGTAGGTAAGTATGTATGTATGTATGTATGTATGTATGTATGTATGTATGTGTAAGAGTTTAATGGTCAATGACGTTGTCAAAAATATTTATACGAATTATAAAAATGAAAAAAGTTACGTAATTTATTTTCAGCCCCAAAAATATTTAATGATAAGATTTCACAATTTTGTTTTAAAACCAATTTATTTAAATGATGAGATTATCAAATTTTTTTTTAAAATTTTAGTTACAGAAAAAAACATGCAAAAGATAGAAAATGTCTCGTAAGATAAAATTAATTTTACCCATTGAAGAGAAGTGCCGCCCCGTCCCAGTGCAAAGCGCAATCACATAACAAAACAATGACAACAACAATAACAACAACAACAGATCCAACCAGTCATTTGCAACATTCAAAAAAAAAAAAAATGAAAGTGAATAATAAGTGAGTGACAATTTAAGAGCAGGAAAAGCGCACGCGATTACAGTAGGTTATAAAAATAATAATAGTGGTAGTAGTAGTAGTAGTAGATAAAGTTAGTGGGGGTAGTTATATGAAGGTTGCAAATGGGAAATAAAGGAGGGAGGGATCAAGAAATAGGAGGGAGGTGGGAGGGAGAAAATAGGCAATTGTTAGTTATTGACAAAAAATTAAAAAGTATTATTATTAAGCAGTTGTTATATTTCACTGCAACATCTTTCTGCGCACAGTTTATATATATATATAATATATATATTATATTATATATATATATATATATATTATATATATCTATATATATATATTATATATATAATATTATATATATTATATATTATTCCTAGTTATTGTTATCATTAATAATAATGATGTAGAAAAGGAAAAATGAAATTAATATATTACTTTAATTATATATTAAGGAGACAAAGCACTACTACAAAAACATAAATCAAAACAATCAATTAGTAATTGGTTAAAATCAAAAAAAATTATTTATATTTTCATAGATTATTGTAAATTATTATTATTATTATTATTATTATTATTATTATTATTATTATTATTATTATTATTATTATTATTACCCTTTCACTTAATTCTTTGATAATTTATGTAAATGAACAAGTAAATCCCATATATATAGTATATATATTATATATATATATTATATATATAATAATATATATATTATATATATATATAATATATATATATATATATATATATATATATATATATATATATATATATATATATATATAAATTTTATTTTTAAAATGGCTAAATATAGATTTGACTGACCTCTGCAGGGATCGTTTTTGACCAAGAATTCATCAAGAGCAAGCCAACCACCACCGACGCGAACCATGACCGTTGAGCGAAGAATTCGGACCAAACAAAGTTTTTGATTGTCACCGAACTGAAGAAAAATGAAGAAATACAACCTTTATAGTTATATAGAAATCCTTATTAAACAAATAAGGAGAGAAAATAAACGTCTTCACTTACTCTGTACTTTCCTTCGCCGACCTGTTGTACTCTAAACCTTTGTCGACAAGTACAAAGATTAACTTGCTTCTGAACTTCGTCTTCAATCCTTTCAGCGTCAGTAATTGGCCCTTTCCTTTCCCAATCAGGTCGCAAAGCGGCGATGAACTCTTGATAGTCGATGTAACCGTCTTGGTTCCTATCAAATATGTCGGCCACAGTTCCCATCTCAAGACGACTCGTTGGGAACTCTATTAAAAACAGAAAATAGAAAAAGATTAACAATTCCAATCATATACGAGTACATTTGAATGACAAATCTACAAAGATGCACCATAGATATTCGAAATGGTGTCAGAAAAGTGGTCTCGGAAGCTTAACCAATCGTTTTCAAACTAGAGGTAGCTTTCAGTATTGTCATTAGACCTAGGAAAATTATTACTACTTTGTAAATCTACTATGTGTTTTTACTGCTCCAGATTGCGTTACTATAATAATTTATAATCAGAGTGAAGCAATAGATATAAAGAGGAATAGTCATTCTACTCTTTGGAGACACTTTTGATGAAGTGTAGAAATATAAATTGAAAAAAGAAAACGGAACAGAAATATAAAGACTGTTGGAAATCAACGTTTTAACATGCAGTAGAGTTCTAGGATAAAGCTAACTAAGCGTTGAAGATGTTAAAAAAATCGAATATATATATGAAAAGATGGGGAACTGTAGGAACTAATTAATTTATCGAGTGTTGTAGGGAAGATAGATGCAGGTATTGTGGTTGAAAGAGTGCGTCGAGTGACAAAGACTGATTGGTGAAGAACAAGGTGAATATAGAAAAGGTAGAGGATGTGTGGATTAAATTTTTATTTTGGTTTTGTGTGGCGAATCTGAAGAGAGTGAGAGGATTGGTAGAGAGATTTGGCAGGGTATGTAAAAGGAGGGGTTTGAAAGTAAACGTAGATAAGAGTAAGGTTATGATTGTGAGTGAGGATTGTCCTATGTGTGAAGTTATGTTAGATAGTGAGCAGCTGGAACAAGTGTGAGTTTAAATATTTAGGATATATGTTGGATTAAAAGGGAAAGGATGATGCAGTGTATAGTAGGAAAGTTGTCAATGGCAGGAAGGTGGCTGGTGCAATTAAATCCTTGGTGGATGTAAAGGGACTAAGTCTTGAGTGTGCTAGGGTCTTACATGAGTGTATGTTGTTACCTGTATTAATGTATAGTAGTGAGACTATGGTCTGGAATAAGAGGTATAGATTTAAAGAATGGACAATCTTAGGGACTTGTTAGGTGTGAGAAGAATTGATAAAATAAAATGAATGTATTAGAGAGTTGTGTGGTGTGAAGAAAGGGGTAAATGAAAGAATAAATGAAAGTACGTTGAGATGGTTTAATCATGTGGAAAGGATGGAGGATAGTCGGTTGGTTAGGCGGATGTATAGTGGTGAGTGCTGGGAATCGACCGGCTGGTAGACCGAAGAAAAAGTGGATCGAGTCAATAAAGGAATGACTGGAGAGAAATGTGAGTTTGGCAGAGGCGAGAAGAAAGGTGCATAATATTAGGAGTGAATGGTGTGAGTATTGTTGTGGCCCACCTGGGCCAAGGCATGAACCCTACATTGACGAGATGCCATAGTGAGGGTCCGTCTCAGTCCCGTGAAGCTCTAGGGTGGATTTTCTGACTGCACTGAGTTCTCACTAAAAGATACAAAGGGCTGTCTTTTCGACTTGCGTCATATTTTTCTACTACCTTTCTGTGTCTAGTGCATGCTACACACCTTGGGGAGAGAACGTGGGTGATATATATATATATATATATATATAACTATAGTATATATATATATATATATATATATAATTAATATATATATATATATATATATATATATATATATATATTTTTTTATATATATATTAAATATTATATAAAATAATATATATATATTATTATATATATATATATTAATATATATATTATTTCTATATTTTCTATTGATGAAATTTAATTACACGAAAAATTTTTGGGAATTTATATACACTGAGTTGCTTCTACTACTAACAAAGAAATACTGTATAATAAAAGACGTCGAGCAAATATAGGAAATATCACACAATATAAAATTATATCGTAGAATAGCAGGTAAATCTTGAAAAACGCATAAAAAAACTTGAAATTGAACAAAAACTTTTTTGAGAATTATAAAAAATGTAAATTTTGCCCCTGCGCATGGGAGGGAGCCGGTGCATCGTTACTATTTTAACATTTAATAAATGTACTCACTTGTTTTAATGATACCATCGATGAAATCATCACGAGGTACAGCACCATCGTTGTCAGTGTCCATTTTCCTAAACAAATCCGTCACTCGCGATTTTTTATTGTTCATGAACTTCATAAACTGAATAATAATAATAATAATAATAATAATAATAATAATAATAATAATAATAATAATAATAATAATAATAATAATAATTATAATAATAATTACAACTTTTGGCATTACTTGAATAATTATTTTAAAAATATTACCTCAACAAATATCTAATTATATTTTTAAATTTAATTATAAAAATTAATTTTATTTCATTTTATTTTATTTCAAAAATTGATAAAAGAAATATGAACAAAATTTAACCTTGATAAGAACAAAATGGAAGAGGCAGAACTATAAGCAGTGTATATTAAAATCTTAAAATACTCTTTTCGTTTCTTTTTCTTTAACATACAAACACACACTCACTCTTGTTAGATAAAAGGAATGTTAATGGAGGAAAAAATCTCTCCATTTACTCTTTTTACCTCAAAAAAAAAAAAAAAAAAAAAAAAAAAAAAAAAAAAAAAAAAAAAAAGGGGGGGGGGGCGTATCTTATTAAAGATAAACATACACAAATGAAAAGTAAATGGCTTATTACAACAATTAAAAGGGTTTGATTTTATGAAGAACCACTGACCCTCTTTCTCCATTCTTCCCACGAAAAGTTCTTGAGGTCTTCAAGTTCCTGAAGGTGTTTCAACTTGTCATACAACCTTCTCATTCTGTCGAATGCCATAAATCCAACTTGTTGCCATTTCTCCCATAAGGCTCTAGCTTTCGGATTTCGAATATGCACTTCTTCACTTGGTCGACTAGTGCCAGGTTTGCTACAAATGTTTATTTGTTTATTTCATTATTATTATTATTATTATTATTATTATTATTAATTATTATTTACTTAGACATCAGCAAATATTCAAATACCGAGTGACTAACACTATTATACAAAAAGGGTATAAAGTTACTTTTGAAAATAATAATAAAAACAAAAACAATAAAAATAATAATAAAAATAATAATAATAATAATAATAATAATAATAATAATAATAATAATAATAATAATAATAATAATAATAATAAAAATAATAATAATCTTTAGAGGTGTACTGGAATTCTGGCCACAATTTCAGATTTTATTCTGGTTCTAATCAGAATTTTGAAAAATTCCGATTGGAATCTGTATTTTTACATCCTGAAAAATACTTTTTAAATTGTAGAGTTCATTAAATGTGGTAATATATTATAACTATCACTAAATTTGCTTTATTATTTTTAGAATAAATGAATAGGTAACTACATAAATATATTGCAGACATTTTTCTTTCATAAAGACCAATTTTTTTACAACCAAATCCCAACCCTTAGTACATTAACTAAAGTTAAAAAGAGACTGCTACATAAATAATGTTTACAACAGCTAACAAAAAACAGCCGTCAATTCTCAATAAAGAAGAGCATGAAATTTTTAACAAGGAAAATAATTAAAAAATAAAAAATTAAATAAATATCTATACTACCCAAATCATTCATATTCAACCTATATGAAAAAGTTTCAAGTGAACTACTAATTATTACATCCTAAGGCAAACTATTCCAAACATTAACTACTCGGTTGCTAAGAATTTTTTTTTTAAAAATCTTAACAAAATGCTTCCATTTAATATATTTTCTTTTGTGACCTAGTTCTCCCATTATGGTCTAATATGAAAAACTCTTCTCAATGAGTAGAGATTTGAAAATATTTGTAAAAACCGGAAGGCTATTTAATCAATCTAAAAAAAAAAAAAAAAAACTTTTTATAGAAAGCACATAAGGTTCCTTAAATATTATCTCCCAACAATCAATTACAAAGCCACATCATTTTTGTAGCTCTACAGTGTACTGTACGGCCTGTCGATTCCCAGCACACACACTGCTATACATCCGCTTGATCAACCGACAATCATCCATCCTTTCCTTATGTCCAAATCATCTTAATGTACTCTCGTTTATTCTCTCATTTACACCCTTCTTCACACCACACAACTCCCTAACAAGTTCAATCCTCATTTTATCAATTCTTCTCACACCTAACACGCCCAAAAGATTGTCCATCTGAACAGATTGCAATTTAGATTTATACCTCTTATTCCACACCATAGTTTCATTTTTATACATTAACACAGGTAACAACACACCTTCATGTAAAAGCCTAGTGCACTCAAGACTTGGTCCCTTTACATCCACCAAGGACTTCATTCCACCAGCCACCTTCCTACCATTCACAACTTTCATACTGCACTCTGCATCATCTATTCATTTTTCATCCAATATATATCCTAAATATTTAATTTCAGATTATTGTTCCAATTGCTCACCATCCAGCATGACTTCACACAACGGTCACTCATAACTCACTACCATAACCTAACTCTTATCAACAATTACTTTCAAACACTTCCTTTTCCACACCCTGTCAAACCCCTCTACCAATCCTCTCACCTCATCAGATTCGCCACACAAAACCAAATCAACAGCAAACAATAAGCAGGGCACGCTTCACTCTCTTCCATTATCCATAAGTCTAGCACCTTCCCCTACCTCTAATTCTTTCGTTACCCCATCCATATACATATTAAACAACCAATGAGACATAACACATCCCTGTCTCCTTCCACAATTAATATTAAACCATTCACTTTCAACTTCATTAATTCTTACGCACGCTTCATTATCGTCATGCATACATTTGATTCCATTCAAAAGTCTACCACCAACACATATACCATTAACACCTGCAAAAACACTTCCCTATTAATCCTGTCATACGCCTGTTGTAAGTCCATAAAACCTAAATACAATTTCTTCTTCTCTCTCATGTTTCAAAATAAAAATTTGATCTACTCATCCTCTACCACTTCTAAACGCACCATGTTTTTCGCAAATCAATCCCTCAGTTACTCGACACTATCTTTCAACCAAATTACCAGCATAATTTTTCTTACAACACTCAATAAATTAATTACCCTATAGTTTCCCATATCACCCTTACCCTTATATAAGGGTACTATTACTGCTCTCCTCCAATCCTTCGGAACAAAACCCTATATAATAAATAACAATAAATAAATAACAATCAACTTTGTTACACAACTTCCATATCCAGTCAACCACAATCTCGCCTTTATTCTCGATCATTTCACCGGTAATGCGATCTATACCTGCAGATTTTCCATTCTTCAACTTCCTCACCTTACCTATTACCTCATCACCAAAATACGTATTTCCTCTTGCATCATCACACCCGCACACACACATTCACTATCACCTCTTCATTTCTGCTAATATTATGCAGATTTTTGAAGTTATCCCTCCATACTCTCCTCACATCCCTATTCCTTATTCTTTGAAGAAATCTTTACTTTCTTTAACTTTTCGTACTACCTTCCAGTAGAGCTTCCTATTCATTTGTATATCCCCATTAATTCTCCTTCCAAACTGTTCCTTTCTCTTTTTTTTTCCTATTACAAATGCAACTTTTAGTCTTCCTTTTTTCCTCCTTAAATATTATTTCCATACACCTTTCTTTCGAAATCCTTTAATTGACTTTTAAGCACATTCAACCACGCCTCTTTAACCACTTGCACTACCTCTTCATTCCACCTCTCACTAATGACATTCTTACCTCCCTCCTTAGCACCTCCACACACACACACACACACACACACACACAACACAAATATATATATATATATATATATATATATATATATATATATATATATATATATATATATATATATATATATATATATATATATATATATCTTCTTCTTCTTCATCTTCCTTATATTTTCCCAAGAATGGGAGTAAGGTGCGCGACGGGCATCGGAAAAGAAAAGCAGTAGAAGAACATGACACAAGTCGAAAAGAAAGCCCAGCCTTACCGCCCCCTCAGTACCATTAATTAGTGGGAACCCATCGCAGTCAGAAAATCCACCCTAAAGCTTCATGGGACAGCGATGGACCCTCACTATGGTAGATCGTCAATGTAAGGGTTCATCCCTTGGCCCAGGTGGGCCACAACTATGGACCGCCTCACAACCCGCCATTCACTCCTGTTATACACCTTTCTTCTCGCCTCTACCAAGCTCACATTTCTCTCCTTCAAACATTCGTTTACTGACTCAATCCACTTTTTCTTCGGTCTCCCAGCCGGTCGGTTCCCAACACACTCGCCACTATACATCCGCTTAACCAACCGACTATCATTAATCCTTTCCATATGACCAAACCATCTCAACATACTTTCATTTATTCTCTCATTTACCCCTTTCTTCACACCACACAACTCTCTAATACGTTCATTCCTCTTTATCAATTCTTCTCACACCTAGCACAATTCCCCTAAGATTGTCCATATGAAAAAATTGAATTTTTTGTTGATATATATTTATTCCAGACCATAGTCTCACTACTATACAATAACACAGGTAACAACATACCCTCATGTAAAACCCTAGCACACTCAAGACTTAGTCCCTTTACATTCACCAAACGATTTAATTGCACCAGCCACCTTTCCGTTACCCACAACTTTCCTACTACACTCATCGTGAGTTCCTTTCATCCAACGTAGACACCAAATATAATCCCAGATACGAAATTCCAGCTTTCGCTCACCATCTAACATAACTTCACTGAGGAGTGTCCTCACTCACAACCATAATCTTACTCTTATCCACGTTTACTGTAACTCCTCCTTTTTACACACCCTGCCAAATCTCTCTACCATCCTCTCAAACTCTCTTCAGATTCGCCACACAGAACCAAATCATCCGCATATAATAGGTAGGGCACCCTCCACTATCTCCATTCTCCACCATTCAACACCATTTCCTGCCATCCCCAATTCCCGAATTCTTTCATAACCCCATCCATATACAAATTGAATAAACTAAGGACATAACACAACCCTGTCTTACTCCGCTGTTAATCCTAAACCAATCACCATTGACACCCTTTATTATTACACATGCTTCACTATTATCATACATACTTTTGATTCCATTCAGAAGCCTACCACCAATCACCTCATATCACTACCACCTGCCATAACGCTTCTCTATTACTTATCATACGCCTGTTGCAAATCCATAAAACCTAAATACAATTTATTCTTCTCTCTCTCTTCTCCCTCATTTTCTCTCAATCATTTGTTTCAATGTAAAGATTTGATCCACACATCCTCTACACCCTTAAACGCACCTTTGCTCTTCAATCAATCAGTCCTTCAGGTCACTGATTCGCACTTCCTTTTCGACCAAAATAGCCTCAGCATATACCTTCCTACAATACTCAATAAACTTATTCCCTCTATAATTTCTACAGTTCCCTTTTCCTTACCCTTATATAAGGGTACTATTACTGCTCTCCTCCAATCCCTTGGAACTATACCCCCATGCTTTATTACACAGCTTCCAAATCCAATCAATCACCATCTCGCCTCCGTTCTTGATCATTTCACCAGTAATTTCATATATACCTGCAGATTTAACCATCTTCAACTTTTTCACTCTACCCATTACTACCTCCTCCTTTCTAATAACCTCATCCCCAAAATACTCTATTCCTTCTTGCACCATCAAACCCACACACATTCACTATCACCTTCATATATATATATTATATATATATATATATATATATATATATATATATATATATATAGGGAGTATATATATATATATATATATATATATATATATATATATATATATATATATATATATATATATATATATATATATATATATGGTTATGGTTGTATATATATGAGGCGCAAGCTAGTTGAGGTAATAAACAGTGAAAAGAAGAATTTGCAACTCTGTATAAGTATAGATGAAATTACTGGTGAAATGATCAAGAACGGTAGCGAGATGGTATTGATTGGATTGGGAAGTTGTGTAATAAAGCGCTTATGGAGGGTATAGTCTGAGAGATTGAGGAGAGCAGTAAAAGTACCCTCTTTATATAAGGGTAAGGGAGATAAGGAGCTGTAGGAATTATAGGGGAATTAGTTTATAGGGGAAGATATATGCTGGTATTTTAGTCGAAAGAGTGCGTCGAGTGACTGAAGGACTGAATGATGAAGAACAAGGTGCGTTTAGGAGTGGTAGAGGATGTGTAGATCAAATCTTTACATTGACTGAGAAAAAGAGGGAGAAGAATAAATTGTATTTAGGTTTTATGGATTTGCAACAGGCGTATGATAGGGTTAATAGGGAAGCTCTATGGTAGGTGTTAGTAATATATGGTGTTGGTGGTAGGCTTCTGAATTAAATCAAAAGTATGTATGACGATAGTGTGAAGAGTGTGTAAGAATAAATGGTGTCAAAAGTGATTGGTTTAATATTAATAGCGGAGAGAGGGGTGATGTAAGATGTCCTGGTTATTCAATTTGTATATGGAGGGGGTTATGAAAGAATTAGTGATGGGGGTGGCAGGAAATGGTGTTAGAATGATGGAGAATGGAGGTAAGTGGAGGGTGCCCAACCTATTATATACGGATGATTTGGTTTTGTGTGGTGAATCTGAAGAGAGTTTGAGTGGATTGGTAAAGAGATTTGGCAGGGTGTGTAAGAGGAGGGGTTTGAAAGTAAACGTAGATAAGAGTAAGGTTATGATTGTGAGTGAGGACAGTCCTCAGTGTGAAGTTATGTTAGATGGTGAGCAGCTGGAACAAGTGTCTGAGTTTAAATATTTAGGGTATATGGTGGATGAGAAGGGAACGGATGATGCAGAGTGCAGTAGAAAGTTGTGAATGGCAGGGAGCAGGTGTGCTGGTGCAATAAAGCTGGTAGTGACTGGTCTGGAGCGCAGCCATGAGGTATGCTGTCACTGCGTTGTTGGCCAGGTGTATTGAGATCTCGCGGTCCACCAGCAGATGGACAATCTAGGTTATGAGAAGAATTGATAAATGGAATGAACGCAGGTTGTGGTGAAATGGGTAAACGAGAAGAATAAATGAAAAAGAGTTTATGTTGATTATGGAAAGCGATTTAGCGATGATCGGATTAAGCAGATGTAGAGTGTGTAATCACCGGCCGGGAGATCAAAGCGGATTGAGTCAGTAAATAAACAAATTGCAGGAGAGAATGCAGAAGGCGAGTTAAAGGTGATGATAGAGGCGGTTGTGTTCACTAGTCAGGATGAACTCCACTCTGACGATTTAGTCGCAGAGATCCGTCGTGAACTCGTGCTTGGGGTGATTTTCTGACCAGCCTCTACTAATTAATGGTACAGAGGGTGGTTACTGACTTTTTGTCATATTCTACGTTTTTTCGATAGTCACGCACCTACCTTTGTCTTAATTAAAAGGAAGATGAAGAAAGAAAGAAAGAAAGAATATATATATATATATATATATATATATATATATATTAGCATATATATATTATATATATATATATATATATATATATATATATATATATATATATATATATATATATATATCTTCTTCTTTCTCTTCACCTTCCTCTTTGCCCCAGATTAGGGGTAAGGTGCTGTACAAGCATCGGAAAAGAAAAGCAGTAGAAGAACATGACAAACGTCGAAAAGAAAGCCCAGCCTTACCGCCCCTCTGTACCATTAATTAGTGAGAGCTCGTCACAGACAAAATCCACCCTAGAGCATCATCATGGGACCGCGACGATCCTCACTATGCAATCATCAATGGGCGGTTCATCCCTGGGCCACAACCATGCCCCCATACAAAACCCCGCCATTCTCTCCTATCATGCACCTTTATTCCCGCCTCTGCCAAACTCACATTTCTCTCCTTCAGACATTCGTTCACCGACTCAACCCACTTTTCTTCGGTCTCCAGCCGGTCGGTTCCAACACACTTCCACTATACATCCGCTTAACCAACCGACTTTCTCATTCATCCTTTCCACATGACCAAACCATCTCAACATACTCATTTATTCCTCTCATTTACCCCCTTTCTTCACACCACACCACTCTCTAATACGTTCATTCCCCTTTATTAATAATTCTTTCACTAATTCTTAGTATGCCCCCCAAGATTGTCTGATCTGAATTCACATTGAACTTTTTAGGATCTATAGTTATAATTCCATGCCATTGTGTGACCAACACCATACAATAACACAGGTAACAATATTACCCTCATGTGTATTCCCAGCGCAATCCTCAAGACTTAGTCCCTTACATTCACACCAACGATTTAATTGCACCAGCAACCTTCCTGCCATATATATATATATATATATATATATATATATATATATATATATATATATATATATATATATATATATATATATATATATATATATATATATATATATATATAAAGCTTAGAGTAAATTCTGATGAAACATTCTGAAGCTTAATTTATTTATTTGATTCCAGCTAACTTCATACCACAAGGAACTGAAAAATCTAGTTCCAGTACACTCCTAATAAATAATAATAATAATAATAATAATAATAATAATAATAATAATAATAATAATAATAATAATAATAATAATAATAATAATAATAATAATAATGTGTAACTTCACATTATTAACATGTCAAGCAACAAATTAATGGTAAAAATTTAAACACTCGTCTGAAATGTTATAATATTAGTAACCACAAAAAAAGCTAAAAAAAAAATCATTTAAAATAAAAAAATTTAATGTCACGTATATTTTGGTGTTGCATATTTAATATTACTTTATAACAAATCTAATAAACAAAGGAGATAATTCTTTTAATTACCATCATAATAGGTGTTAAAAGTAAAAGCAAATTCTTTTTAGGTGTTATAATTGGTGAGTACCCTCCACCGTGCAAACCGAAACACAAAACCAAATTAGAGAAACCTCGGTCACAAAAATTCAAATTTTTAAAGTGTTAAAGAGAAAATGTAGAACC
>JABUQX010062184.1:50000-61383 GCA_015478945.1 Trachelipus rathkii
ACGGTTGCTAGGAAGGCCTCAAAGAAACTGGGAGTTTGTTTAGACTGCGAAACTTTTTTTCTCTTCTCAGTTGCTCCAGTTATACAAGGGTCTCATCCGCCCTTGTATGGAAGTACTGCTCTCATATCTTGGGAGGGGGGGGGGGCTCTGTTTCACCCGGCTTTGGATAGGGTCGGTCAAAGGCCAAAAAGGGCTTATAAAATGTTTTTGGTTTTCTATAGGTACTGTAGAGGCAAGTACTCGAGGGAACTTTTCATTTGCGTACCACCACCTTACGACGCCCTCGTAGCCCAAGGAGTGCTGTATCTGTGTTTGATATTTGTGTTGATATTGGTAACTCCAGGCTTATTCGCTGTGGTGCTTCCCTTCTTTCCTGCCACCCCTGTTCTGTGGAATTCTTTTCTTCCATCTTCTGTAGTTTCCTGCCGTGGAATTAATCTCCCTCCACTTTTGAGCTGCGTCTGTGCTTCATCTGCGTTTAATTTGCCTAGAGGGTGAACTTTTGAAGCGTGACTTACACCCCCCTCCTGGAATATTGCTCTGACATGTGAGTGGTGGTGACAACTGTAAAAAAAATCCTTAGGTGGCAGATATGTGGCAAATGAACTAAATCCCCTACTCACCCCATCCAAAAACATCATTCAGATTATTCCCAAAAATCGCATTCTTCAACATTACCCTCAGATGGACCATATGTCGCAACCACACATACTTTTACCTATTCAAACTTAAATTTAACCTTTATAATTCTAGCACTCACACACACAAAATCTACCATATCTCTCTACCACAAGTTACTCATCAGAATTGCAAATCTTTCTATCTCCTTCTCATTCCTTTCCACACCAACACCAACACATTCACACGACACCACTCATTTTCACCGTTTCTTCCATCTTTGTTTTCAGTCACAGCTAGCAAATCAAATTTGCCCTTTCTAAATACATCCATCATCTCTCTCCTCTTTTCCTCGACATTCCATGCATCCATACGATTCATACATTTTCGCCGAAAGATAGAACGCCGCTTATGGCGATCACGACCTTCTGAGCCATGCATTAGCATTCCTTGCCAAAAGATAAGTGGTAGTGGGCAGCCAACCCAACTACCACCATCACTTAGTTGCCTTCTACGACACGCAGACATACGATGTCGGCAATTTTTTCTCCCCCACACATAGGGATATAAGGGATAGGGATGTCTGTAAGATGTTGTCTAGAAGAGGGGTGTGTGGATATAAGTATGTGCATATGATATGTGGGATAAAAGATGGTGGTCTCTAGATTGTTGTCTGGGGATGAGTGTGAAATGACGAGCAGAACAGATAGGCGAAAAACCATTAGCACTGGAATGTCATACATACCATAATCAAAATGGGTATATATATATATATATATATATATATATATATATATATATATATGTTTTAGTTTTTAGGTATGTATGTGGGTCGCTTCACATAAAAGGGGCTCATGTTTTTTTTCTTCTGTATCTGTCCAGTTTTAATGTGAGTTATTTTATATTCTTTTATTTTTTATAGGAATGATATGAAACTTTGATTTAGTTTTGTTTTTTATGTTGGTTAAAATGATTATGATTTAAAGAAGTATTAATTTGATGATTATTTATTTTTGGTTGACAACGGGAGTTTAAACTTTTTCAACTGACGGATTTTTTGAATAGCTGTAGTAGAGGAAAAAGAAAGCTATTTTTTTTATTTTTTTTACTCCGGAAATTTTGATAGAAACTTTCATTTTACTTGTACCCTATACTATTACTATATTCTATCTGTATTCATTCTGAAAGTTTTAGTCCATATGGAGACCTTTTTTTTTTGTTCTGCTTTCTTGATTGGCAAAATGTCATCTAACCCAAAACAAGGTTAGTTATTTAATTTCATATACATTATTTATATCAATTCTAAATCAAAGTTAAAATACTTGGATGAAAAATGGGTTCGGATGATGAGAGTGATGAGAAAGGTAAAAGGAGTGAGAAATGTCCAGTGTTCGATGGGAAAAAGGAGAGGTTCCTTGAGTGGAAAGGAAAAGTGGAAGATTGGATATGGAGAAATAAGAAGGTAGATAAATATCCAGGTTTAACTATTAGGAGTGCATTATGTGGAGAACCATGGGAATTGGTAGGAGGATTGCCAAGGGAGGAGATAGCGAGCAGTGACGGAGTAGAAAAAATTATGAGTGTTCTAGAAAAGAAATATAGCAGTGACAAGAAAAGAGAAAAGATGGACAGTATGAACGCTTTTTTCAGAATTGAAAGAAGAAGTAATGAGGAAATACAGGATTTTGTGAGCAGATTTGATGTGGCATTGAGAAGGTGTTCTGCAGCAGGTATGGCTGAACTAGGAGAGGAACACAAAGGAGGTTTGTTGTTGGGAAGGAGTAAATTGGTGGAAAGTGAAGAAAAAATAATGCTAGGAGCTTTAGATGGAGATTTAACGTATACCAGAGTGACGAGTTTGTTAGTGGGAATTATGGGAAAGAGTTTTCAGAACCAAAACAAGGAAAAGGTATGGTATAGCGGAGAGAGGAATAAAAATATCGAAAGAAGGAACGTTTGTTATAATTGTAATAAAGAAGGACATGTGCAAAGGTTTTGTCCGGAATATAGACGTAGTGATAAAGAATGTGATGGATGTGGGAAGAAAGGACATGTGATGGAAAATTGCTGGATGAAAGATAAAGAATGTTACAAATGTAAAGGAAAAGGACATTTGGCTAATGTGTGTAAGGAAAGGAAAACGTTGACGAAAGAAGTGGTGTTGTTAGGGGATAGAGGGGTAGAAGAAGAGGATAACTGGGATATAATTAGTGCGATAGTCGATACAGGTTGTAGGAATAGTGTAATAGGGGAATTGTGACTAGGAGCAATTCTCTCGACTTTAAATAGGGAAGAGTTAGAGAAGATGAGAGAATCTGAAGAAAAGGTAGAAGCTACTTATGTTTTTGGGGAAAGGGAATATAAGTGTCATAGGAAATTTTTAATTCCGATTGTTCTGGGTAATCAGCATGCATTACTAGAAACAGAAATAGTAGAAGGAAACATACCTTGGTTGGTGGGGACAGTAGTTTTGGATAAATTAAAGTCTAGGATAGATTTTAAAAATAAATATATTGAATGTAACCATTCTGTAATAAATGAAAAAATACCTTTTAATATGGATAGGAAAGGTCATATAAGAATAAAATTAAGGGAAAAAGGAAAAATGAAAAGTGTATGGCTAACACTTAGGGAAAATAGGTCTATATTGGATGAGGAAAAATGGAAAAAGGCTTGTTTGCGATTACATTTACAATTCGGCCATTGCTCTTTTGATAAATTGCAACAAATGATTTGTAAAGCATGGGATCAAGATGAAGATTATCAGAAGGTGAAGAAGGAAAGGTTGCAGACGTTAAAGGAGATTTGTAGTAATTGCGAAACATGTAAAAAATATAAGAGAAGTCCTGAAAGGCCTATAGTGGGTTTACCTCTAGCCAAACATTTTAATGAGGTGTTATCGATGGATATAGGTGAGCTGGAAGGGGAAAAATTTTTTAGTTATGGTGGATTGGGCAACACATTATTGTCAGGCAAAATGGTTGAAGGATAAAAAACCCTCCAGTATAATGGAATGTGTAATGGAAAAATGGATTAGTTATTTTGGAACACCTCAAAGAATAATAACGGATGGAGGTAGGGAATTTCAGAACGAAGAAATGATAGAATTTTCAGAAAAATGGGGCATAGAAATGTTATGTACTGCAAGTGAGAGCCCATGGAGCAATGGGAAAAGTGAAAAGACAGTGGGAATATTGAAAGAGGGTATGAGAAAATTAAAAGAAGATGGAGTTAAAGGAAGAGATTGGGTATTAATGTGGATGGTCAGTGCGAAGAATGATAGAATAATGAGTGGTGGGTATTCTCCCAATCAGAAAGTGTTTGGGATTCACTACAGAGGTAAACATGAGTTTGAAAGGCTCTGTCCTACTGAACTAGAGGAAGAAATAGATGGAGCAAAACTAAAAGAACTAATGGAAGTTCAAATGCTGGTTCAAGATAAGATTCAAGAGAAAGAATGCAGAGATCGGATAAGGAGAGCTCTTAAAGGAAAGATCAGAATTCATAGAATAGAAGAAGCTCAAGTAGGAGATAAAGTTTATTATAAGAAAAAGGGTGAAGAAAAGTGGAGAGGACCTGGGAAGATAATTGGGAGAGACGGTAAAATTGTTTTGGTTAAACATGGAGCGTTGATTAGAGAGGTGAATAAAATACATATAACGAAAATACAAAAAGTAAGAGAAGAAGGAGAGGAAGAGGAAAGGGAGGAGATAAGAGAAATGTTGGAAGAAGAGGAGGAGGAGGAGAAGGAAGAGGAGCAGGAAGAAGAAGAAGAAGAAGAAGAAGAAGAAGTTAAGGAAGAAGAAGAAGAAGAAGGAAGAAAAGAAGAAGAGAGATGAGAAGGAAGAGGAGAAAGAGTTGTACGGGAGGAAGCAGGAAAGAAGGAGAAGGTTCGGTCGAAGATGATGATGGGATTTATTCTATTGATATTAGAAAAGGAAGAAATTATAGAATAAGACACGATGACGAGGAGTGGTGGAGAAGAGTGAAAGTGATGAGTTTAGGAGGTAAAAGAGGAGGAAAGTATGACGGTACATATAATGTCCAAGATTTAGATTCAGAAGAAGAGTTTTGGGTGGACTTGAGAGAATATGAAGTTGAGGAAGATACAGGTGAATTGTTTTTCAGTGAAGGTAAAGTAGGTAACTTACAAAGTAAAGATTCGGAGTACACCAGGAAAATAAAAGAAGCCAAGAAGAAGGAAATCGAGAGTTGGAAAGAGAATAATGTTTTTGAAGAGGTAGAGGAAAGAAAAGGAAATAAGATACTTAAGACAAGATGGATAATTACTGAAAAAGAGAAAGAGGGAGGTAAGTTATGGAAAGCAAGATTAGTAGTTAAGGGTTTTATGAAAAAAGACTGAAGCTCCTACTTTTTCAACAGAAGGGCTAAAAATAATACTTTTAATAATAAATATGGAAGATTGGCAGGTAAAGACTCTGGATGTAAAAACAGCCTATTTACAAGGAAAAGAAATGGAAAGAGAAGTGGTGATAAAACCTCCGGATGAAGCTGATACCCTAAAATTATGGAAACTTAAGAAAACGGTTTACGGTTTAAAGGATGCAGCGAGGAAATGGTATGAGAGCTTGGTGGAAGTGTTAATAAAAACTGGAGGTAAGAGAAGTAAAATAGATAACACTATATTCAAATGGGAAGAGAATGGTGTTATTTATGGTATAATGGGAATTCATGTAGATCTAATATACGGTGGGAATGAAAGGTTTGAGAGAAAATCATATCGAAAATAAAGAAAGAGCTGAAGGTTGGAAGAGAAGAAAGTAACGTTTTTAAATATCTAGGAATAGAAGTGGAACAAAAGAAAGGAGGTGATATAATTATAAGTCAGAAAAGTTACACAAGAGAAAAATTAGTGATATCTAAAATAAACAAGGATAATAAAGATGAAAGTTTAAATGAAGAAGAGATGACAGAGTATAGATCATTGTTGGGAAAATTAAATTGGATGGCACAAAATACTCGTCCGGATCTTAGTTTTGACGTGAGTTTTTTTGGAAGAAAGATGAAAGAGGCTACAGTAGAAGATTATAAGGAGCTAGCTAAAGTGGCTCAAAGAGCAAAAAAGGAAGAAATTCAAATGAAAATACCAAAATTAAGAAAGGGTAGAATGAGGTTGGAGGTTTACTCAGATGCATCTTTTGGTAATGTGAGCGAGGGAAGGACACAGATAGGGTATTGCATACGGATAAGAGATAGAGAGGGTAATATATGTCCTTTATTGTGGAAGTCCAAAGTAGCAAAAAGAGTGGTTAGTTCAACTTTATCAGCTGAAACCTTGAGTATGGTGGAGGCTATAGAATGGGGGGAATATCTTAAATATTTGTGGGAGGAATTAACAATTACCAATGATTTTGAAAAAATGGATATTATAGCTATGACAGATTGTAAATCTTTAAGAGATAGCATAAATTCGACTAAGGGGGTAAAGAATAGGATCTTGAGAATAGAGTTAGCTAATTTAAAGGAAAAAATGGAAAATAGGGTGGTTAAGTCAGTAGAATGGGTAAATTCAAGGTTACAAATAGCAGATGGTTTGACTAAGAAAAATAATATGAAAAATATAATCGAATTAAGGAAGGCTTTGGGATGTAATTAGGGGGTGAAAAAAACAAAAGTTTAAATTATAAGATACTTGTTTTAGTTTTTAGGTATGTATGTGGGTCGCTTCACATAAAAGGGGCTCATGTTTTTTTCTTCCTTATCTGTCCAGTTTTAATGTGAGTTATTTTATATTTTTTATTTTATTTTTTATAGGAATGATATGAAACTTTGATTTAGTTTTGTTTTCTATGTTGGTTAAAATGATTATGATTTAAAATGTTAATTTGATGATTATTTATTTTTGGTTGACAACTGGAGTTTAACTTTTTCAACTGACGGATTTTTTGAATAGCTGTAGTAGAGGAAAAAGAAAGTTTTTTTTATTTTTTTTACTCCGGAATTTTTGATAGAAACTTTCATTTTACTTGTACCCTATACTATTACTATATTCTATCTGTATTCATTCTGAAAGTTTTAGTCCCTATGGAGACCTTTTTTTTTTGTTCTGCTTTCTTGATTTGCAAAACGTCATATATCCCAAAACAAAGTAAGTTTTATTTGCTTTAGACTTTTAATTTCATATACATTATTTATATCAATTATATATATATATATATATATATATATATATATATATATATATAATATATATATATATATATATATATATCATATATATATCAATATATATATATATATATATATATATATATATATATATATATAATTGAGTTTTAATATTATCCAAAATTCTTAATATTTGTTAAAATTAATCGGCAAAAATTGCCGATGACGATTGTAAAAAATATGCCGATTTTGCCGATGACGATTAATCGTCCCATCACTACTTCAGACACTCCTTTACTGACACAATCCAATCCCAGTCAGTCGATTAACAAAACACTCGCCTCTACCTCCTCCCCATCCGCTTAACCTATGATTGTCCATCTGAACACAAGGTATCTTAGATTTATATCTCTTATTTGACACCATAGTTTCGCCGCTATACATTAATACAGAGTAACAATATAGCCTCATGCAGAACCCTAGCACACTCAAGACTCAGTCACTTTTCATTCACAAGGGATTTATTAGAATTAACCACTTTCCTACTACACTATGCATTACCCGTTCTCTTTCATCCAACAGATAGCCTAAATATTTAAACTCGGACACTTATTCCAGTTGCTCACCATCCAAAATGATTTAACACTGTACACACTCCTCACCCACCATTATCATCTTACTCTCATCTATATTTACTTTCAAACCCCTTCTTTTACACACCCTAATTAAACTCCTCTACCAATCCTATCAAACCCCTTCTTTTACACACCCTAATTAAACTCCTCTACCAATCCTATCAAACTTTCTTCAGATTCGCTATACAAAACCAAATCATCAGTGTACAATAAGCAGGGCCCCCCCCCTTTAATTCTTTCATCACCCTATCCATATACAAATTATATAGCCATGAATGGTGCGTGTTAGGTACTTTATATTGCCATTTCGTAATCGGCAGGGTCGATTTATTAACATATCCAAAATAACACATGTGGCAAAGAAAAAGTTAAAATTTGTTAACTTGTGAAACTAATGTAACATTATAGATATACAGTATAGTCTTACCTGAACAAGCCATCTCATTAATTCATCCAGAAGACCCATTAGATCTTGCAGACTTCGTAAATGATCCTCAAGACGTTGTGCCCTTTGTTGAGCCCATGAAGTTACTTCTTCCCATCTAGACTGAATAATTGTTATCCAGTGCTTGATAGTGGCTATACCATCAGGATGGGCCTTCGCAAGGATTTCCTCAGCAAGAGCAATAGTACGATCCTTCTCGAGTTCTTTCTGTCGTAATTCACGCATAAAGGCTTCGTGTTCTTGTATTTGTTTTCTTGTTTCCTCTTCGTCATCAGGAAGTTGACCCGCGTATCTTAATTTCATCTCGGCATCAGAAAGCCAATCAAGAAGATTGTGAACCACCTAAGTTGAAAAAAAAATGTATTGACAAGGTAAGAATTAAACCTAAAAATCATTTTACATTTGTCTTTATTAACATAAAAAATTCAAATTATTTTAACCTTTGAGCTTTCTGCCGGCCTGCAGAGCTTCCTCTAATGCACGTGTTCGAACATTAGTTGCTCTTTCAACCTTGTCCCATGAGGAAACGAGTTCAGAAATCTGAGACTTAATATTTGCAGCATCTTCTGGCGTAGCTTAACAAAGGAGCTCATCAGCAGTTTGCGAACGCTTTCAACTGGCCTTCCCTATTTTGAGCTCCCCACAGAAAGCTTTATGTTGTTCTACAAGTGCCAAACTGTTATTCCAGGTCTTCCATGAACAGGACCATCTTCAACTAATCCACTTCCACTCTCTTTAACCAATCTAAAAGCGCCTGATAGCATCCTTAAACTGAACCTGTAAGAGAAGACTTCTTCTTAACTTTTTTCTCTGACGGTCAACACTCTTCTGGCAAACGTCATTCCATTTTTGTTTTTTGAGATCAGATAACATTTGCTCAAGTTGTTTTCATCAGATTTTGGAGCTTTGATTGTAGTGTTTTTACCCATCTTCATAGTAGCATCGATTAGAATGGCTGTTTTGGCACCAAGAGCTTTTTTGGAATTCTTATGCCTGGCAATTGCATTTTTATTTTTTCTGGATCTTACCTACTGCAGATGCCAATTTCATCCAAAGTATTTCAATTCATCTAACCTAGTCATTAGTTCATTCCAGCATCATGGGAATTCTTTGGCTTCCTTAATCCTAAATCTAAATGTTCGTTCTATCTGCTGCTTTGTGAACCACCTTCTCCCACCGATGCTGACTGAGACTAGAAGTTCTTAATAATATAACATCTTGTTTCTGGTAAAGATTTTCAAATGAGTTCCTTTCTCTCAGATTAACCATAATTCTCTATGAAGCTGTTTTATATCCTTCTTGAATGCATTGTGTTTGTTCTTAGTTTGCTGTAAAAATAATATCAAGAATTTCTAGAGACAGGCTGTTGACTATTGAGGAAGTTCTCTGCTTGCAGTAAGCATCAAACAAAAGCCTTTGAAGAGCATCATGAAACTCAGTTGTTCTTAAGAGCAATTTCCAATTTTATCTTCTTTTCATTAGCTTTATTCATAACACTCTCCCAGCGTTGTTTCAAAGTTGCGCAAATCATGATTCAAATTGTAGCAGAACCCGGTCTGATCGTTTGATGTTTAGTTCTTGTCCTGTTGCAAGATTCCATTCTACGTTGGTTGTTTTCTTCCAATTCATCATAAAGCTCCATTGAAACGTATAATTGCTCTCTAGCTTTTCCGGAAGCCCTGCTAACAGGTTTGGAGCTGGAAAGGATTGATCAATATCTGCAACCATAACAGAGATCTTGAACTTCCGCACTAATTCTGGCCTCTCTGAGGCAATTTTTCCAAGTCTCCTGCTTCGGAAAGTGCTTTATCTTGAGATCGCCCCACTTCTTATTAAGTTCGTTGAAGTTTCTTTTTGGGTGTTTTAGAAGCATCTTCCGATCCTTTATTTCAGCTGCTATAGCGTCTTCAGGCATATTTAGTGTATCGACACTAGATTGATGGCTTGATATCATTTATCTGAACTTTTAATTTCGCTAGTTCACTTCTTATTATTGTGGATCTCCAATACTGAGTTTAAGAATAGTTCAATGTTTTATCGGTTCTCTCAATCCAAGTAAGTAATTCACTAATGCATTGTGGAATTGGCCAAGCTTCAAAAAGCATATTCAAGGTCCCCTCTGTCTCTCCACAATTCCTTTCATGAGACCATCCCATCGGTCTATTCACTTCACCCAAAGGTCGCGCATATGATGGCGGCTGCTTGATTCGGGTTGGACGTCTTTCTTTTAAGTTCTGAGCTTGCCTAATATATTAAAAGAAATAAAAATTAAATGTACAAGATTAAAATGGTTATACTTGGGTGTAAGGTCAGGGAAATTTCAAAACTTATTAAACACATTCAAAGATATAAAATGTCAAATTGTTATTTAATACGAACACTGCATCATTTTTATGTATAAAATAAATATTCTATAATTAAATATAAGAAACTAATAATTTAGACGACTTGCCTTCCAAGCTCCTTTTAAATGATTGATAAAAAAGAGAAAACGTGTTTAGAAAATTTTCATCACACACAATCATATATATATATAATATTATAATATTATATATATATTATATATATATATAATATATATATATATATATATATATATATATATAATATTTATATTATATATATATATATATATATATATATATAATATATATATATATTTTTTTATGCTAATTCCATAAATCCAGAAATGTTAATTTGGAGTTTCTGCAAGCGCGTTAAAAGGGTAAAAATGAAGCGTCGTGGTTGAATGTTACTAAAAAGCAAATGATGAAGTTTTCAAAGAAAGATGCTTGGAATTATCTAAGGAGGAATAAAGAAATACTAAAAGGTGCATTCGTAGAGAGAAAACAAGAGGTATATGAACAGTTTGGAAGGGGAATGAATGGGGACTTACAAGGAATAGGAAGCGCGAAAGGTTAAGAATGAGAATAGGGGAACCTGCCTTAGATAATGAATAGGGATGGTGCTCTTTGTAACTGATGAAATGGATGTGAGGGGAGTGTTGGAAAGAACACTTCGAAAATTTGCATAATATTAACAGTAATGAAGAGGTGAAGTGAATGTGTGTGGGTTTTGATGATGCAAAAGGAATAGGTATTTTGGGGGATGAGGTATTAGTAAGGAAGGAGGTAATGGGTAGAGTGAGGGAAGTTGAAGAATGGTAAATCTGCAGGTAATGATGAAAATTACTTGTGAAATGATAAAGAACGGAGGAGAAGATGCTGATTGATTGGATTTGGAAGTTGTGTAATGAAGCTGTTTAGGAGGGTATAGTTCGAGGATTGGAGGAGCCAATGATAGACCCTTATGTAAGGGAGATAAGGGGAACTGTTAGAATTATAGGGGAATTTAGTTATTGAGGGTTGTAGGGAAGATATTGTGGTCATTTGTTGGTCGAAAGGGTGCGTCGAGTAACTGAAGGGACTGAATTGGTTGATGAACAAGGGCGTTTAGGGAGATGGTCGAGGATTGTGTGCGATCAAATTTTCATTGAAACAAATGATTGAGAAATAGGGAGAAGAATAAATTTGTATTTAGGTTTATGAACTTGCAA
>JABUQX010062185.1:0-2500 GCA_015478945.1 Trachelipus rathkii
ACGAAAAGTTTAAAGAAACAAAACAAATAAATAAAAGTTTTGTGTTATGTTATACAAAAAGATACTTATAAATATGACTTGATCAATAGAATCATGGAATGGTAGGGAGGAATAAGGGGGTGGGTTTGAATTAACTGATTTAATGATTTACTGCTTTAGGGTATGTAAAATGCAAATTTTTTTAAATTATAAACATAAAAAGAATAAATTTTTTAGTAAAAACAAAATGTTAAAAGAAACAAAACAAAAATAAATAAAAGTTTTTGTGTTATGTTATACAAAAATATGATTGAATCATTAATCAATAGATCATAGATCAATAGATCAATTGTCAAATACCACGAATGGGTAGGAGGGTGGCCGGAGGGCAGTTTGATTAACTTGATTTACCTGCTTTTAGGGTATGTAAACAACAACAATTTTAATAAAAACTACTGCTTGCAATCATTAGAAATCAATAGATCAATAGATCAAATAGATCAATAAATCATAGGATGGTGGGAGGATGGCTGGAGGGTAAGTTTGATTTTACTGATTTACTGCTTTAGAGTATGCAAAACATAACAATTTTATACAAAATATGCTTGAATCAATAGATCATAGATCAATAGATCAATAGATCAATGGATCATGGAAGGGTAGGGGAGGGTAGTTTTTGAATTTCTGATTTTACTGATTTACTGGCTTTACTGATTTGACTGATTTACTGTTTACTGATTATACTGATTTCTGATTTCTGCTTTAAGGTATGTAAAAACACAATTTTTTTAAGTTATAAACATAAAAAGTATAAAAGTTTTGTTTTGTTATACAAAATATGACTTGAAATCAATAAACCAATAGATCAAGATTCAATAGATCAATAGATCACGGAGTGGTAGGAGGGTAGTTTGATTAACCTGATTTACTGATTTACTTGATTTACTGCCTTTACTGCTTTAAACTGATATTACGATTTATGATTTACTCGCTTTAGGTATGTAAAAACGTAAATTTGGAAGTTATAAACATAAAAAGTATCAAAGTCTTTTGTGTTATGTTAATAAAAAATATGACTTGACATCAATAGATTCAATAGATCAATAGGATCAATAGATGCAAGATCACGGAGGGTGGGAGTGGTGGTTTTGGCATTAACTGATTACTCGATTACTGTTAGGGTATGTAAAACATGAATTAATTTTAGTACAAAATATGACTTAATCAATAGATCAATAGACAATAGATCAATAGGTAGGAGGGTGGGATGGGTGGTTTGATTAACTGATTTACTGACTTTACTGCTTTAGGGTATGTAACATGATAATTTTAGTAATAAATACTGACTAAATCAATAGATTCACATAGATCAATAGTCATGGAAGCTGTAGGAGGGTTGGAGGGGTGGTTTGATTAACTGATTTACTCGATTTACTCTGCTTTAAGGTAATGGCAACATGTAATTTTTTTTACGTTATAAACATAAAAAGAATAATTTTTTTTAGTAAAAACAAAAATTTTAAAGTAAATAAAACAAAAATAAATAAAAGTTTGAAAAATAAAGTTAGAAAAATAAATTTAAATAAAAAATTTTTTAAAAATTAAAATAAAAAATTAAACACAAAAAATAAATGTAAAAAAAAAAAAAAAAAAAAAAAAAAAAAAAAAAAAAAAAAAAATTAAACACAAAGTATAAATGTAAAATAAAACTTGTAAAAAAAATAGTTAGAAAAAAAAAAAATTAAACACAAAGTTTAAATGTAAAATAAATCTTATAAAAAAATAAAGTCAGAAAAATAAATTGAATAAAAAGCAAACAAAAAAAATTATATTAGTTAACGTTTATAAAAAGAAAATGAGATTTGAAAATATAAATGTCAGTCTTCAACATTTAGAAAACGGGTTACCTTTGCAAGATGCAATGCAATTGACGACATGTACATGTTAGAACAGAAGCAGTTATGTGAACAGTTATGTGCTATTGTATTATTAAACGAATGTTTAATAACTCGGCAGCCCGCACCGGCTCCAGCATCGTGCCGGTACCCAACTCTGTCTCTTCTCAGACTCCTTTCTTCATCTTCCTCCTTCTCCTTCTTGCTTCTTCTTCTTGTTTTTGCATTCCATGCATTTTTTTTCAAGTCGGCAGACCCGCCCTCCGTTGGGGGTTCCCAGACACCTTTACGGACTTATAACGTTCATTTTCGAGATCTACAAGGTCAATACCATAATATTTTGATGTAAATATGGACTAAACGAATATTTATTACTCAGCACCGACCAGCTCCAGCACCGGTGCGAATGCAACTCCGACTCCTTCTGACTCAAGACTCCTTCTCACTTTTCCTTCTCTGACTCTCCTTCCTCCATCCTTCCTCCTTTTTCCTCCATCTTCTTCTTTCTCTGTTTTGCATTCCATGCATTTCTTCTTTTTTCAAGAAGGGACCCCCTCCGGGGGGGGGGGTCCAGACACCCTTTACGGACTTATAACAAGTCATTTCGAGATCTACCATGTCAATAA
>JABUQX010062185.1:10000-20551 GCA_015478945.1 Trachelipus rathkii
AATGCCTGTTGGTGTTTGGGTTCCCACCTGACCTTCGTTGGCTCTCCTTTCTTTGTTAAATCGGTCAGTGGCGCTGCAATCTGTGCATAATTTTTCACAAAATCCTGGTAATAACCAGTGAGCCCTAAGAAAGACCTTACTTGCTTTTTGTTCTTAGGCGGCTCTGTTTTCTTAATTTTGACCACATTATCCTCATGTAGCCCCTTAATGCCATTGCCAATAAAGTGGCCCAAAAACTCAACACTCGACGAAGCGAACTCGCACTTCGTCGGCCTGATGGTAAATCCCTCCTCTTGAAGTCTTTGAAGAACAGTCTCAATCGTGATCATATGCTCGCGCCAGGTCTGGGAATGGACGATGATATCGTCGATATAAAAATCGACATCGTTGATTCCATCCAGTATCCTGCGCATAGATCTTACAAGTGTGGCTCCGGCATTAACCATACCGAATGGTAGCTTGAGATAATGGAAGTGTCCGTCCTCGGTCGAAAAACCGGTTTTGTGACAATCTTCAGGCCTTATTTTTATCTGCCAGTAGCCCTTGGCCAAGTCAAGTTTTGTGTAAAACTTGTCTTTTGCAAATTTGGTAAATAAAGTCTGAGTTGTGGTCAAGACCGTGATCCTATTCAGGGCCCTGTAGTCCGAACACACTCTTTTACTCCCGTCCTTTTTCTGGACAACGACAACAGGTGCAGAATACGGCGACGTGGAGGGGACGATGATGCCCATTCTTATCATCTTATCCGTTTCCTTTTTTAACTCCGTCCGCGTCCTAAAAGGTAATTTGTATGGCTTCAGCCTGATGGGGGTGTCGTCGATAAGGTCTATCGCATGATAATGGTTCTTAGCGGTGCCAGGCACATCAGTAAAAATCCCTTCATGCTTCTTCAAGATCTCCATTAATTCTTTCCTCATATCATCGGTTATGTCTGCGCTGATTTTGGTGTCAGACAATCCCTCTTTTCGCACCATTGTGGGATCCATTTCCACTAGAGTAATGTTTTCTTCATTCTCAGTGTCGAGGATCACTGCTGAAGCACCTATGTTCGCCGGATGTTGACCCACCTCTTCTTTCTCTTCTTCACTTTCCTCTCTCACAATGTACTTCTTCAGCAGATTGATGTGATAGGTCTTAATCACATCACCCACTTTGATCTTGTAATTGTCCTTACCATATGACTCCACCACTGTATGTGGCCCGCCCCATCTCATTAACATCTTGTTGCTCGAGGTCGGTAAGAGAACAAGAGCTAGATCTCCTACTTCCAATTTTCTGGCCTTTGCACTCTTGTCATAGTATCTTTTCTGGGAAATTTGGGCCTTCGCTAAATTCTCTCTAGCCAACTTTAGAGTTTCATTCAGCCTCATACCTATATGTTGACCTTGCCTCTTCAGGATTGATATCCCCTGCCCAAATTTCATGTAAAATTTGCATCGGACCTCGCACAGTCCTACCATACAGGAGTTCATGGGGAGAACCCTGTGGAATCCTGTGGAGCCTCCCTGTATGCAAATAAGTGGCTCAATAAACTTGTGCCACTTCCTCACTTGTTCACTGCACATTCTCTTGAGCATTCTCTTAAGAGTTCCGTTGAACTTTTCGGTGACACCTTGACTCATTGGGTGGTAGATGCTGGAAAATTTCTGCTTGATGTTCAACATCTTGGTTACATCTCTCATTAAATCAGATGTAAATTGTCTACCATTGTCACTGAGGATTTCTTTTGGTACACCCAACCTCGTGAAAATTGACACCAAACTTTCCGTCACCTTCTGGGCAGTAATGCTCTTTAGCGGTACAGCTTCAGGATAGCGCGTAGCGGCATCCACAAGCGTCAGGACATACTGGTGTCCTTCTGAAGATGGTGGTGAGATTGGTCCGATCAGGTCGATGACCACCCTTTGAAATGGTTCTTCAATGATGGGCATTGGGCACAGAGGTATCCTTTTCACTGAACCTTTCGGGCACGTTCTCTGGCATATATCGCACGAGTAACAATGCTTAGTTACGTCCAGATATATGTTCGGCCAGAAAAACTGCTGGGTGATTTTACCCATAGTCTTCTTTACCCTGGTGGCCACCGAGGCTCATCGTATTGCCATCTTCATGACTCCTGCTCCTATACTCCTTCAATTTTTGACCAAAGTAAACCTTTTCCTGTTGGTTCTCTAACGCTCTTTTTAAATAACACACCATTGCTCTTTTCATATTTGTTGTTTTCTTTTCCGCGGCCTCGCGCACCCTCTGTAGGTGACGTCATCTTTTCTGTTTACTTTAAAATCTCCCGATCGTTAATTAGTTCTTGAACTTCATCACCATGGGTTATATCCCCTTCACCCACAGCTACAACACCATTCTCTCCAGAATTTTGCATGTGACTGTCTATGTCACCTCTCACCATCTCATCATCTTCATCCGCACGATCTGCTTCATCAGACCACTTCGTGCTCTCTACCATCGATGTCTCCTGAACATCTATCATTCTCGTGTCTTCTTCAACATTTATTAATAGATCTTTAGGGGCTTCAACTTCATCTTTTCCTGTAACGTTCTCATTTTCAGGTGAACATTTACACCCAGTCATCACACTTAGTGATGGTTCCATGGTTGGCGTGACATCTTTATTACTGATGTCAAACGATTGTGGCACTGACAGTTTCCCTCTGTAAGACTCACTCATCTCCAAACTTGCCATTCCAAATTTATGATTGGTTTGGTTAGGTTCTTCTTGTGAACCTTCTTCAGCACTCTCAGCGATGGGGACCAGCATACTTCTACTGTTATGCCCGACCTCTACTTTACGAGGCCCTCGACACGTGGTCGACTCCCAAGCGAGATTTGGCTGATTTAAGGGCAATGCTCCTTTAACATTCCCGATTACCAAATCATACACAACCTCCGGCAATACTGCCGCGGTTGTTCTCCCTACGTAATAAGGGGTATCCACATCGATATTTGCAAGCGGAGCTTCGATCACCGTACCGTCCAACAAACGTATTTTCATGTTGTTTCCAACATAACACCTTTTCGGCACAAACTTTTCCCGCACAACCACTACATTACATCCAGTATCTCGGAGGGTTTTGACTTTAAAGCCATTCTCCGTCCCATACGTTACAGGTAGGTGTGACGTTTCGTCATTTTTCACCTTCCCTATCTCATTCAGGAGCTTCGGCTCTTCACCTGAGTAGTTCAGGGCTTCATTGCCGTTATCAGAGACTCCGGACGCTCCCGTGCTCTTTGTTTCTTCCTTTTGTCTTCCTGAATTATTTTGTCCCCTAGTACTATTGTTGAAATAAGGAGGGGCTCGACAATCCCTTGAGAGATGCCCTCTCCTTTGACACTTAAAGCACGTGGGCACTTCTCTCGGCTCACTGCTACTGCGACGATAGTTCTGTCTGTCGCCGCTCCCACCTCCGATCCTGCTTTCATTGTTAGTTGCTCTCGATGCATGTTGGTTGCTGCTTTTCTGATTACCATTCGTAGAGTAACCATTGCCTTTTGATCTAAAATTATTATTATTATGTGTGCTTTTATCAACGTGATTGTGATTTCGCGTGTGACTACTAGATGTGAACCTCAAACGATGTGCTTGCATGTATCCTTCAGAACAAGTTATTATCTCTTCTGGTGCTTTCTTCTTCGTCTCCCTTAAATAGGTTGCGAGTTCTTTTGGAACCGTATTCAAATACTTATCCACCGAGAAGAATTCGATAAGATCATCCGGTGTCAGTGTTACCTCTGCTGCTGTTAACCACTTTTTGAGAGCTTCGATAATTCTCTGTAAATAAACTCTGGGATTATCATCTTCCGTAGGAGTTATAGTTTTATACTTTGTACAGTACCCACTTTCCGTGAGCCCATACCTCTCCAATAAAGCTCTTTTCAGACCTTCATAGCTCTTTAATTCTTCAACAGTCATTTTATTATATACACTGACAGCTTTGCTTGTTAAGAAACCTCCTAAAATTGTCGCTCGCTTTTCCACAGGGATATCGTTTGCTTCTGCTTGCTTCTCAAACATTAACAGATATTCTTCAATATCGTTTTTCTTTTCGTCGAAGAAAGGAAGCTTCAATTTCGGATACTTATTAGCATGGGAAGTATTATGGCTGCTCTGAGCATTCTGTGATGCTATCACTGCGTCATGTTGACGCTGTTTTTCTTCAGCATCAAGCTTCATCTGAAGCATTCTTTCTTCTGCATCTCTTGCATCTTTTTCCGCCTCCAACCTAGCCTTTTCTGCCTCCAACTTTACTCTTTGCGCTTCTGCTTCAACCTTGACTTTCTCTACTCCAGCTTCAGCCTCATGCCTAGCTCTCTCTCTTTCAGCTTCAAGCTTTGCTTTCTCCCTTCGCTCTTCTGCCTCAAGCGCTAACTTTTCTTTCTCCAAATCAGCGGCTAATTTCTTCTCCTCCAAATCAGCAGCTATCTTTCGTTGATCGCGCGCGTCTTCTTGAGCCATCTTATCTCTTAATGCAGCAGCGATTTCCTTAGCTGAAAAACCCATGGATTTACACTTCTCCATAAACTCGTCATTAGAAGATGCCATTGTTATACTTGTTGTTCTCAAAACAAATTACAAAATATATTGTTCACAAACAGAGTCACTTTCAACGCACGAATCACAATCCCGTTTTCTACCAAAATTTCGAAATTTAGCTTTCACTGATAGCTCTATGAAAACTAATTTCTAACCGCAAAATTACTAATGTATATATATATATATATATATATATATATATATATATATATATATATATATATATATATATATATATATATATATATATATATATATATATATATATATATATATATACTAGTTTACACAATCTGCAATAAAATTTGACAAAATCTTACGGGGAACTAGTGTTTTACCTATAGAACTCAAACAGAGGAGAAATTGTGAATTCCGGAAAATCACTATTTCGTTCCGCTAAATTTTGCAAACTTTAACGCCTATCTAAACAATATTAATAAATATATATATATATATATATATTTTTATATATATATATTTATAAGAGCATAATATATAAATTACCAAAATTATTCCAGTGTTTCACTATTTCCAAACGAATAAATATTGCTGGAATAACAGTTTGTTATCCCACCAATACGCAAAGAAAATTAAATACGTTTAACTTCAACAAAGCAAATAGTCCAACCGACTATATTGACAGTTAAAAAACAATACAATATCAACTTATATCATGTATCAACAACTGAGATATAAGTTACAACACTTTGAACATTAGTTCTGGCACAGGTTTTAACAAACGACTAACTTGAGCTTAAATATTCAATAAAATAGCAAAAATAACTTTACTACAAACGTTTTACTGATAAGAAGTAATGACTGAAAAGTTATAATATAAGATCCCAGACAGGAATACCCAAATTTATAATGTAGTGCGATTGGTTAAAAAGATATTAAATTATCTGTCATAACTTACTCTTCGAACTGATGAACAAATCCTTTGGCCAGGCCCCCGTGACAATCCAATCAACTAACACCTTATTAGATTCTCAAACCTATATCGTAACAGTATCCAAGCCTTCTGTTAAGTGAGCTATCGGCCTGTGCAATATTGCAGAACAAATCTATACTTACAACTCACCAACTTATCTCTTTGAAGACTCTTCAAGTGGAACAACGGTTTGACCGAGTTCTTTACCTTATGTGAAAACAGTTCAGTCAATACTTTTCTTATCAATGAATGAACCCTTTTTGTGATCAATCTTTCAATCACGAAAATCACGTCTTTAAGACTTAAAGCAATTGCTAATTGAATATTTGAATAAATAAAAAAACAAAACACGTTTGGAAATACTCAAGGAAACCACTGGGATAATTTTAGAAATATTTAATAAAAAAATAAATAAAAATGTACTGGTCTTACAAATCAGATTTTATAAGTCCATGAACATATATCCGAATGTCCAAAGGGTATTGGGATACATGCGCACTGCACATATAGAACCTTCAGTACTATATATCGATTATATTTATATATATATATACTTCAAAACTATCTACAGGTCTTGTAATTCCATGTACATATATCCGGATGTCCGTAGGTATCCGCATACATGCGCACCGCAAATACAGGACCAAAATTCTCGATTCTCGATCGAATCCATTAAATGAATCTCCAACCTCGTCCGGAAAAGAAACGAGAGTTCTTTTCAATCTCTCGTTCAAATTGTAAGAAACAAATGCATTTCAAAGGCTTCGGAGGAAGAACAACGAAGTTTAATTTAGGTTAGGTTAGGTTAGGTCCTTGTGTTTATTGAAGCTTTATTTCTTTTATGTTTTAAAATTTATCAATTTAATTTCTTTTTAATTAATTAAATGTGACGTAAGTTACATAAAAAATGTTTTAGCTCAAAATTTATCAAAAAACTTATAAAAAAACAAAGTAAATAATTATTTTATAATAAATAGTTACCAATGCAATTCAAAATTCTGTGAAGAAAATAAAAAAAAATACTTTTAAAATTAACAAACATAGAATAAACTTTGAAAAGTCTTAAAATTTATTAAAAAAATTTAAGATGCAGATTAAAATTTAATTATTTTTGTACTTTGGAGACGTCATTTTCGAATATGCAAATTATCAATTTAATTTAAACCTAAGTATTTATGGGTATTATACCCTTAATTTTATATATATATATATATATATATATATATATATATATATATATATATATATATATATATATATATATATATATATATATATATATATATATATATATATATATATATAATTGATAAATAAATTGATAATTTGCATATTCGAATGACGTCTCAAAATATAAAAAATAGTGAACCTATCTGCTAGGTAACAATAACTCGATAATGGATGGATATTACGGCGCACAGTCAGGGTTTTAGGAATTTTCTTCGCATGATCATAGGACGACAGGGCTAGCAACCCGGTCCTTTCCTTTTGCTTTTATTACTCCTGGACCAGCGTTGGAATCTTATGGCCTAGAAGCAGGATCCTCTGGAGAGCTCTGGGAGAACGAGTTTTGAGGCCTAATGGAAGAAGATGCTATTTCTACTGAAAGGGCGAAAACCCTACCTGAGAGTGTTTAACTCGAGGACTGGCGTCCGAAACCATTGTGCCAAGAAATGGTCTTCTAGAGTGCTCTAGGGTTAAGAGTTTCGGGCCAGAAGAAGAAGCTGGACCAACTGACAGGGCGAAAGCCCTTCCTGGGAGTTGTTAGAGATTAGAGTTAGATATATATATATATATATATATATATATATATATATATATATAGCTATATATAGTTTATATATATATATATATGTATATATATATATATATATATATATATATACTATGCTCTCTATATATATACAGAAGGTGGGCAGTAACGTTACATGTAACGGCGTTACGTAACGGGCGTTACAATTGTAACGAGTAACGGTAACGCTTCAAACGATTTTAAAATGTAACGATGTAACGGTAACGCTACCCTTTTTAAAAATTGTAACGGTTTTTTCCGTTACTCGTTACTCGTTACATCCTACACACGGAACTCCACTGTGTTGACATTTTTTTTATTTTTATGGAAACGAATTTTAGGTTTTCCAGATTTTTAAATATATATATATATATATATATATATATATATATATATATATATATATATATATATATATATATATATATATATATATATATATATATAAAATATATATATATATATAAATATATATATAGAATAAAGACATATATATATATATATATATATATATATATATATATATATATACTCAAGGACCAGCCTCGAAAGTAGAAAGACCTTTAGGTAACAGACCCCGGAAACGATTTTGGACCAGAAACTTGAATAATGTTTTTATGATTAGATGCGCTACGCTTAATATTGTGACGTATGGTGGAAAGGAGGAAGAGATCCTGGAGATGATGAGGGAGAGGAGGATCGACGTGATTGGAATGGCAGAAATGCGAATGAGAGGAGAAGAGAGAGGAAGAGATATGGGAGGATGATAAGTATTGATATATAAAGGGATAGAGGAGGGAATCAGAAAGCATGGAGTAGGCTTCATAATAGGGCCGAAGATGTCCCCGTTCATACAGACTATAGAAGTCTTACACGAAAGACTTATAAGATGCACTTTTAAAATCAAGGCAAAGAAGTACCACTTCTATCAGGTATATTCGCCGCAACAGGAACACTCGGAAGAGGAAAAAAGAAAGTTCATGGAAATGTTGGAGGAGAATGTAGAAGACGGAAGAAGAGAAGAGGATGTACTGTTTCTGATTGGAGATTTCAATGCACGAGTGGGAAGGAGAAGAGACGGGGTGGAGACAATGGTAGGACAGTATGGAGAGGAGGTAAGGAATATTAAAGGAGAGATGCTGATAGATTTCTGTCTGAGGAAAGGATTGAAGATCATGAATGGTTTTTTTTCAACGAAGGGACTCACATAGGTTCGCAAGGTATAGATGGAATAATATCACAGGAGAATTCGATCAGAGATCTATTATAGACTATATAATATCATCTGATATTAGGATAATAAGGAATGTTAAAGTAATACCTGGAGTAACAATGGATTCGTATCATATATTGTTGATGACGGACCTGGTGGTGAAGGCAGAAAAGCTGCAGAATAAAGAAAAGAGAAATGATTAAAGTGGAATCACTGAAGGAATGTGACAAGAAAAGGGAATATATTAGAAAAATAAATGAAGACTTAGAACAATTAGAAGGAGTAGGAAAGATGGAGGAGATACAAGAAACGATAAGAAGGGTAGCAGAGGAGACTCTAGGCAAAAGATGGGTTGGAGGAACGAAGAAAAGACACAAAGTAGTGGACTGAAGAAGTGAAGGAGGCAATAAAGAGGAAAACGGTATTGATGAAAAGGTGGCTGAAAAATAGTAAAAGAAGAGGCTGCAAAGAGAGAGGCGGAAGAAATGATGGAAGATGGGAGGGCAGAAAGGAAGAAGATTTTTAGACTGGAAAAAACATATAGAGGATCAAAGAGGAAAGTGTGCAACATCAAGTATAAGCAGGGAGAGGTTTTGGTGAAATCAATAGACACAAACAGGAGATGGTCGGAGTACTTCAGTGAACTGCTAAATGTGAATGAACAGGGGGAGGAGGAGGGAGAAGAGATGGTGGAGTGAGAGGAAGATGAGGAGGGGGAGGAGATAACTATGAAAGAATTAGAGGTGGCTCTGAAAGCGATGAAGAACGGTAAGGCACCGGGTGAAGATGGGATACCCATATAATCTATAAAAGAGGGAGAAAATAAAAGAAGAAATTTTGAAACTGTTAAATAGGTGTTGGGCAGAGAGTGTGAAGTACCAGAAGGATGGGAAAAGTCAATTATAGTTCAATATATAAGGAAAAGGAGATACAGGAGACTGCAAAAAAACTACAGGAGAATTTCCTTGTTGAACCACCTGGCAAAAACATATGAAAGAATTTTAGAGAAAAGGTTGAGAATAGTAGTAGAACCCAGACTGGGGGGAAAGAGCAGCACGGATATAGAAGGAACAGAAGCACAACCTCTTGTTTGCTCTAGAGAATTACGTTGGAAAAGGTATGGGAATTCAACAAACAAACATATATAGCTTTCATAGATCTGAAAGCTTTCGATTCAGTGCCTAGAGAGAGACTTTGGGGAGTGCTGGAGAGAGAATATGCAGTGGGTAGAGATTGAGAGGAGCTCTGGAGAGTTTGTACAGGAATAGCAAATGTAATGTAAGAACAGAAAATGAGAATAAAAATGGTTCGAGGTGAGAACAGAGGTTAAACAGCGTGTTGCCATTTGTATCGTATCTGGATGTAATGATAAAGAAAGTGAGAGAAAAAGGAAATTTGGACGGTGATATTTTGGCATATGCGGATGGCTTGGCGTGCTGGAGCGAAGGGGGAGACAGGTTGAGAGAGGTACTTATATGTTTTACCAACAGACTGAGAGAGGCCGGCTTGACTATAAATGCAGAAAAGACGGAGATCATGGTGGTCAGTAGAGAAGAAGGAGGAAGAGAGTTGAGAATAGAGGTGGAGGGGACTGAAATAAAGACGGTAGAGAAATGTAAATATTTGGGTGGAGTATTTGGAAGAGAGGGAGGAAATGTACAAGAGATCATAAATAGGATAGCTCAGTATGGGGGAGCAGCAAGGCAGTGTATCCCATACTGAAAGATAGACAAATGAGTGTGGAGGTGAAAAGGTTGATCTTTTTGAAGGTGTATTAACACCGATTTATACACCATATGGAGCAGAGACATAGGTACGACAACAAGAGAGGATAGTAGAATACAGTCGGCGAAGATGTACGTTTTGAGAGCTATAATGGAAAGGAATAGAAGAGACAGACAGAGAAACGAAAGAATAAGGGAGGAAGGTTGGGTAGTGGCCCATATTGAATAAGATGGATGCAGCTAGATTAAGGTGGTGGGGACACCTGAAGAGGATGCAAGAGGGGGAAAGTAGCCAAAAAGAGATGGGAGTGGAGACCGGAGGAAACGAGACCAAGAAGAAGACCT
>JABUQX010062186.1:10000-17500 GCA_015478945.1 Trachelipus rathkii
TTTGCTAATCCTAATAATGTAAAGAGTAAGCAAACTGTTCATCAAGTTCAAGAGAAAAGTAGTAGAGAAAGACCAGGAGGAGCCAGAGAAAGACTAGGAACTAGAGAGAGACCTAGTAAACTAAAGGCTAGCATGCCTAGGTGTACTAAGTGTGAGAGATACGGTCATTCGACCCGGGAGTGTGTATATGATGCTTTTTGCTCTAGTTGTAAAATGTACCATCAGAGGGGAACAAGCGAAGCTTGTGCTGGTACAAGCTGGGATTTTAACAGCCCTAGTGCTCTAAGAAGAATAAAGTACTTATCTCTTGCTCCGGAGGGAGCAAGAGAGCGGAAAGTAGTGAATAAAGATAAAATTAGAAGTGAACGAGTACAAAAGGACAGGAGAAGTAACCGGAAACCAGAGAGTTCTCCTTCTTATCCTTCCTCTTTTACTCATCCCTCTACCTCTTCTAACTATCCTTCACGTACCTTTCCTTCTTCTGTAAACGTACAACGTCCCATGTATAAACCTTCTGCGTCTTATGTCCCTCGTAATGTGTATACGTCTAACCCTCTTTCTCAACGTCCTTTTTTAGCTCCAGTACATAGCTCCGGCCGCTACATGCATCAGCATGTAGGGACTATGGATGAAGCTGCTGCTTATCCTCTTTCTCAGGACCAACCTGTGTCCTCCTATGAGAATTACACTCCTTATACTAATGAACAAGCTCAAACTTATTACACACACTCTGAAAATAACATGGATCAAAATTTTCAGGGGGCGTTATGAATCTGACTTCAACTCATAACTGCCCCACCTCTCTCGGAGTCGATAGTATAAACGCTATAGATTCCCCTATGTCCTTTCTAATAGAAGACACTCCTTCTTCCTTACCATACTCTTACATACTTACCACTTCTAATCATATGAAACCAGGAGTTTTATATGGACTTCCTTTCCAACTTACTTTTAATTTTACCCATGTCATTAACACGGTAGCTTTGACCGACACTGGCGCTTCTCGCTCAATTCTTAAAGAGAACCTTTTCCGGCAACTATACAATAATGCGGGTAATAAAACATATCCTATTTTGCACAAATCGGATATAATATTAAAGTCCATATCTGGACAAGAGTTGAAAATAATAGGAAGAACAGAACTGTTAGTATTAATTCATGGTAAGTCGTTTAAATGTAATTTCTATGTAGTCCCAGACACTACGTCGTTTCCTTTAGATGTTTTAATAGGAACAGATATTTTGAAAATTTTGCCACTTACTATAAATATAAGGCGTGATTGCGCCCATTTTATGGATATAAATGGTGAAATTAAAGACATTCCGTTAAAACTAATAAGAAAAGGATACAAGAGCACGAAGGATGCTCCTCTTTCCTTAAACAATCTCCAAAGTTTTCCACACCACAAAGGTATATTAGTGGGTACAGGTACAGACAGGTCTTATAGTCAAGCCCTTACTTCTACGCCTCACCGAAAGGACATAGAACATTTTAATAATGTAAGTTATAATAAGTATGTTTTAAATACAGTCAGTAATGCAATAAGAGATGGAAATACTACTGTCGGTACCGGTACGTATTCTTCCAAATCTCCAATCAGGGTCTCTCCTTACGCTAGGAGCCCAATCTCCAATCAGGGTCTCTCCTTACACCAGGAGCAGCCACTCCTCGTGTAGAACCTCCGTCAGTACCGGAGATAATCCTATACCCTTGTATCGCTCCTCTAATAACGGAGGCTGCTTGACTTCTCAAACTCCTTATCCAGGGGAGTATGTTCGCTCCTCTTCAAATGGAGGCTGCATGATCACTCCTGCTCCCTATAAGGGAGATTTTAGCGATTTCAGGCAGGCCACTGCCGTGCACCCCAGTGCCACCCCTTGCACCACCTTGCACCGCAGTGCCACACCTTGCACCCCTGTGCTCACTAGTGTTAAAGGTCAAAAATTGCTTGGCACCCCAGTGCACACTAGTGTTAGGTCAAAACTTGCTTTGCACCGCAGGCCACTCCATGCCACCCCTTGGCACCCCAGTGCACACTGGTGTTAAAGCTCAAAATTTGCATTACACTTCAGTGCACTCCATGCCACCCCTTGGCACCCTAGTGCACTCTAGTGTTAAGGCTACAAAAGCGCATTGTACATCACCACGTGCCAATTTAGGTCGGTGCACACCAATGCAACCTTCATATAATGCTAGTAAGTCTCAATTTAATACACCAGAAGGTAAATTAAACATGAGCACCGCAGTGCCATTACTTCACAGCACTTGCATGCCTAATAGAACCACCCAGGTGTCACCTCGTAAAGGAGCACCACTGCCTCATAATTTAATTGAGCGTCCTGTCACAAGCTATCCTAGTCCTAGGTCGGATTCTTTTCAGACATCAATGATTATAAATAATGAGCAGTATAACTCTCCAGGGAGTCGGTGTCGTTCAGTAGTTCCTACTATGGAACATCCTAATTATTATTCATCTCTTTCGGATGAGATGGATAATATAGATAATATGGAAAAAGGTTTAACTGGCTGGAAGAAGTAGTAACAGGCAATCAAGAAGAATTTGTTTAGACAGTACAATAATAGTAAGCGAGTACACTTCCACCAAAATGAGGTAAGTAAGGCTCCCATACACACTTATAAACATACTCCTAAACATCCTTCTGAATTCACTCACTATTCTTCTAATTCTTTTAATACCCTTCCTAATTCTTTACAGGAGATTAATACAATTTCACATCCTTCCTTATCTTCGTCGCACCCGACCAGATACGCGGAATTACTTGAAAGTAGCCCAATTGAAATTAATTCTCCTTCTTCCTCGTCACACCAGATGCAGATACCTTACTCGGACACAATTACAGAAAGCCTGAATGTTGTCATAGACGACTCTTTTTCATATAATGTGTATACTTCTACGGACTTAGAGATATTACCGCACTCTAGGTACATTCTTCCTGTTAAAGTACAATCCAACATTGGTGCTTCTCCCCCGGAGGACTTAGCACTCATTACTGAAAGTAAAAGTGATTATCTTTCCACAGGTACACTTTTCTTTGGAAACACTCTTTCTACTTGCCATAAAGGCAATATTTTGTTAGAACTAGTAAACTTAGGTGCAGATACAGTTACTTTCGACAATCACTGCCTACTTACTACAGCTTCCCCGCTTCTTTACAAAACCACAGAACCATACGACATTAACACCGTCACTGCTTCTAAAGGTCTTTCCGATGCACAAATCCGGGAAGTTTACAGAGAAATTTTACTCTCTGAATCCAGTAAGGATTCAAACAAATACGTTTTAAATAATCCTTCACAACTTGAAGACATGCTTTCTTTCTTAGTTAAAAATAGAACCACTATTGCTTTGGCAGATGATCCAGTCGGCATCTGTCCTTTAAACAAATTTTCTATTAAACTCATGGAAGGCAGTCCGGACTATGTGTATACTCGTCCATATAGATTACCCCATAAGTACATGGAGGCCATAGACGAATGGGTAGAAGACAGCTTGGAAAAGGGATACATAGAACCTAGTATTTCTCCATAATTCTCCTTTACTCTTAATTCCCAAAAAGAGTGGTGGTAAAATGAGAGTAGTGGTAGATTACCGAAAGTTGAACGCGCTCACGGTGCCAGACAGGTATCCGCTGCCTAACATTGCAGAATCCTTGTCCCTTATAGGGTCAGCACGCGTGTTTAGCTCGATCGACTTGCTCTCAGGGTTTTCACACTTGGTATGCGAACCAACGTCTCGTCCCTACACTGCTTTCTCCACTTCTCGAGGGCACTACCAAATGCGCGTGATGCCCCAGGGAACCCGGAATTCTCCGTCCGTTTTTAGCCGTACAATGGAAATGGCACTCTCCGGCTTGCTAGGCGTAGTTTGTTTACTTTTTATTGACGATATTCTTATTTTCAGTAAAGACATTTCTTCACATTATACACATCTTACAAAGGTTTTTAATGCTTTAAATAATGCTCACCTCAAAATAAAGCTTGAAAAGTGTTCTTTCTTTAAAAGTAGTGTCACTTTCTTAGGTTTTAAAATCAGTGAAAAGGGGCTATCCCCTGATCCGGTTAAATTGGAAGCTATTAAAGGTTTTAAAATTCCTCAGAATGTGTCTGATGTCCGTTCAGTTTTCTTTAATTATTTTCGCCACATGATTCCGAACTATTCTTCTATTGTGCAGCCTCTTACTTTGCTCCTAAAGAAGAATATTCCATTTTCTTGGCAAATTGAACAACAGTCTGCTTATGACTCTTTAAAGAAGTTTTTACTTTTAGACCCAGCACTTTCTTTCCCAGATTACTCTAAACCGTTCATTTTAAGCACTGATGCTTCTGATTTCGGTATAGGCGCTGTATTAGCTCAGTTAGATGAGAATGGAAAAGAAAAACCTCTAGCTTTCACTTCTAAAATGCTAAGTAAAGCTGAAATCAACTATAGTACGACTGAAAAGGAAGCGTTGGCCATAGTGCACGCTTTAACCAAATTTAGAACTATCATATTTGGTTATCCTCTTAAAATTTACACGGATCATTCCGCATTAGTACATCTTTTTAGACATAAACAATTAGCTGGTCGTCTAGAAAGGTGGAATCTCAAAATTCAGTCTTTCAACCCAGAGATAGTTCATATCGAGGGAAAACTGAATATTATTCCGGATTATCTTAGTCGTCACCCAGTTCCTGATACTGGACACCTTTCTTCTTCTAATGAGGACGATCCTGATCACAAAACTTCTGCCATTCGGTTTAAAAGGTTTCAAAATCATCCAGAAGAGCCTTCTATAGCTCTTGTTCATAATCCTGTTCCAATAGTTTTTCCCGACACTAGAGTTTATACCTTTACAGATGATGTTATTTTCCAAGAACAGCGTAATTGTCCTAGACTATCGGAAATTATCAACAATATTGAAAATTCTCCTAACCCGGACAGTTGTCTCCCACATCTTATAGTCAAAGGTTTACTTTATTGGGTCTCTCCCAAAAACAAATATCTGCTCGAAGTACCCGATTCTCTTATATATACTGTTATATTTCTGAATCATAATACACTTTCTGCGGGACATCCGGGTGCTGATCGCACTGAATACCGCATTAGGGAAAAATATACCTTCCCTCGCATTTCTACTTTTGTTTCTTTCTTTTGTAAACAATGTACTTCATGTCTTGAAGTTAAAGGTTCCAAACCTCATCCAGTTGCTATCAACTCCTATCCTTTACCTTACTATCCTTTTTCTAGAGTACATTTAGATACCATAGGTCCACTTCCAAAATGTAAAATTACAGGCGCTAAATACATCCTGGTTTTCAAGGATGCGCTCACTAGATATTGTGAAATATGCCCTGTAGCTTCTAGAGATGGTAAAGTAGTTGCCGAAACTCTCTTAAATAGAGTCATTTTACATCATTCAGTACCGGAAATCCTTATCACGGACCGAGCTGCCGAATTCACGTCCGAGTTTTTCAACGAAGTTTGCAAAACGTGGAATATTAAAAATCGCACTATCGCCGTCCGACATCCTGCGAGCAACAGCTTGGTGGAGCGAGAAAATAGACGTATTGAGGATTACTTGCGTCACTTTGTTTCCGCACAGCACGATGATTGGGGAAAATACATTGCTTTTGCACAAATTTCCCTAAATTCTACTTATAACTCTTCTATTGGTAATACTCCACATTTTCTGGTCCATTTTTATGTTCGTAGGTTACCCTACGACCTCCCTGACTATGTTTCTCCTTTTGTTAACAAAACACAACCATTAAAGGATCATCTATATGATTTTAACGCGGAAATGGCCGAAAGAGCTGCTGCCATCCGCGAATTGGCTCGACAAAAATTGGAAAAAGAAACATTACGTATTGCCCAACAACAACACTCAAAGGCTCCTATACGTCCTATACGTGTTGGCGATTACGTCTATTTACTTGCTGTAAAACCTCCCCATTTATCTCCGAAATTATTCAAGAAATGGGTCGGTCCTTACTTAGTTGTTAATGTTCTTAAATTTAACAAATATCTTCTCAGATGTCTTGTTACAAATAGAGAATTTGAATCTCATGTTGATAATTTAAAGATTCTTCCCATGCCAATTGTTAAAACAGTGGACAATAATCTTTCGTCCAGTTGGCAATCCTATGATCCTATAAGGAATCCTCCATTGCCCCCGAAACCTGTCCAGCGTGGTTTTCGCCAGCCTCCTCCCCAACCTCCACCTGCTCGACGCCTTCGTCCTCGTGGAGGGGGCCCATCTTCTGATACTCATTCAGACAACGATGATGATGATGAGTATGATCTGCAATACACGTTGCCACCCCCAGTACAAGCTGTGCAACATCCGGTCCAGCCACGACACCAGGTGCAACAACAACAACTCCGATTTCAGCAACATCAACCATTGCAACAACAACAACTCCGAGTTCGACAACATCACCAGGTGCCACAACGGCTATCGCCAGTACAACAACAACAATACCGAGGACAACAACATCAAAGAGATGTAACTCCTATCTCTCCTGAATCTTCGTTACCTCCTTCGGTACAGTCTTCCCCAAGACCAGTTCATCATACTCCCCATCAACAAACAACCCAAAGAGTTCCATCCGATTCATCTTTGGCACAAGATCCAAATGGAAGTTTTAATCCTTATTTAACACATTCCTTACGAAAGAATATTTCTTATAGCTCTCCGCAGCTTTCTTCTCCTTTTTCTCAACCTAATTTGTCTGGTCAGAGTTCTATGCATAGTTCTCCTCTTCTTTCTAGACGTTCTTCTACTCATAGTAGTGGTCCTACCGTCTCCCCTGACCAACAACACAGGTGTTGAAGAAAGCCCTATTAGATAATTATGATGATACCCTAATATCATCTTCCCCTTCTTCTCCGCTGAAGAAATTTATTAAGGGATGATAGACGAAATAGATGCCTTCCTACCGTTCATCCCAATTTAGAGGTCCTCGTGGCCCAATTCCTCCTATGAACTTCGCAGTATGCGTAGACGAGTGTCACCTCCTCTCCAGTTAATCCGAATCACCTTCCTTTCATTCAGTTGAATCCACGTACTATCTCCGAACTCCAATCCTAATGTTCGTTCTCGATTGTTTCAGAGCATATTTAGACAGTTTCCTTAGACGTGTCCAGAGTAGCACCTCCTGAATTACCCCTGAAGTCGAGAGACATTCCTCCTGCCTTACCTCTTAAGTCAAGAGACATTCCTCCTTCATTGCCTTTAAAATCAAGAGACATTCCTCCTGAATTGACACCTAAGCTTCCCCCTAAATTACCTCCGAAGCTTTCACCCAAATTCACCAGTGTTCTTGATTACTCTACTCCTACCTATTCTCAAAGAATGTATCCTGTACGAAATATTCTACAACCTTTCCATTCTACTCCTATAACGGATGTACAAACTCCTTCTTCTAATATTTTACCTCAAACTTCTACTACCTCCTCTACTGTCAATCCTACACCCAGTGGTACGGATTTTGCCAGCA
>JABUQX010062186.1:25000-27500 GCA_015478945.1 Trachelipus rathkii
AGACTTAATTAAGTATTAATTTCACAGCGGATCTGCTAATACTCGATCTTTTAATCTTTCCTTCCTATCTACATAATTTTGAGGAGATAAAGCTATGTATCACATCTATAGCAGTGGAAAGATGACGTCATTATTATATATTTTTATCAATTTAACTACCGATGTATTTATATTCTTTAAATTATTGCATTATTGGGGTGAGGTGATGATAATGTTATATGCTTTAAATTTAATCCCTACTAAATATAATGAATTAAAGTCTTTACTAAATATACAATGCAATAAATTTAATCCCTACTAAATATAATGCTTTTAATCCTACTAACTAAATACAATGATTTTAATCCCACCTAAATACAATGAATTAAATTCTTACTAAATACAATGAATTTAATCCTTACTAAATACAATGAACTTAATACCTACTATAAACAATGAATTTAATCCCTACTAAATACAACGAATTTAATTCCTACTAAATGAAATGAATTTAATCCCTATTAAATACAATGATTTTAATCCCTACTAAATACAATGAATTTAATCCCTACTAAATACAATGATTTTAATCCCTACTAAATACAACGAATTTAATCCCTACTGAATATAATAAATTTAATCCCTACGAAATAAAATGAATTTAATCCCTATTAAATACAATGATTTTAATCCCTACTAAATACAATGAATTTAATCCCTACTAAATACAATGATTTTAATCCTTACTTTATACAATGAACTAATCCCTACTAAAAATAATGAACTTAATCCCTACTAAATACAACTAATTTAATCCCTACTATGTACAATAAATTTAATCACTACTAAAATACAATGAAATAACATTCAAGGTGTTAAGAATTCTTTCTATTACGAATTTCTAAAAGGAAATATCTTTACCTAACCTGTTCTAACCTAATAATAACCTAACCTAATAATAATGTTACCTAACCTAACCTGTTCTAACCTAATAATAACCTAACCTAATAATAATGTTACCTAACCTAACCTGTTCTAACCTAATAATAACCTAACCTAATAATAATGTTACCTAACCTAACCTGTTCTAACCTAATAATAACCTAACCTAATAATAATGTTACCTAACCTAACCTGTTCTAACCAAATAATGGCAATAAAAAAAATCACTTTCGATATTAAAACGATATTAAATCGATATACTAAATCATTATCGATATTATTATAAAATTAAATAAATATATTAATAATTGAAAATTAATACTATTATTAAAATTAATAATATTTATATGTTACTTTTTAACCTTTCCAGATAATATAGTGAGACGTATTAATGTGATGGAAGTTACTATATAACATTGTACAATATTATCATCTATATATATATAATATATATTTATATTATATATATATATATTATATTATTTTTTTCGTGGGCATATAGTCCTTATTTTATGTGGTTATATTATATTCAGATACTATACTAAGTATATATATGATATCTACTCTTTCAAAGTAACAAATTATTATAAGCGATACAAAGTAATAATATAAAACATTTTAATTTACCTTATCTGGTCTACATTAAATTATATAAATTATAAAAAATTTCCATTACACTGTAACATATAATAATAATAATAAATAATAATATAATAATAATAAAATAATAATAATAATACTATAATAATAAATAATAATATAATAATATAATAATATAAAAATAATAATAATAATAATAATATTCAACTTGCATAATCCTGATCCAATCAAATATACTATATATACTATTATATATATTATATATATATATATATATATATATATATATATATAATATATAATATATATATATTATATATCCTATCTTATATAATAGATACCTCTATATATATATATATATACGTATATATATTAAATTCTACCTAGGATCCGGACAAATAATCGAACCCTACCCTACACCTTCGCTAACTTTTTTGGTCTCTACTGTCGCGCATCCTGCTCAGGCAACAATGCAATTTTTGAAACTAATTTGATACTTATTGATACATCATTTAAATTTTAACGGATAATAAATATTTAAATTTAATGTCCGTTAAAATTTAAATATTTAATGTCCGTTAAATATTAACGGACATTAAATATTTAAATTTTAACAGTTACAAATTTTAACAGCAATTTGAAATGAAAATTAAATTTTTAATATTTAATTTGAAAGAAATTTAACTGTTACAAAATTGCTTTTTAATTTAAATAGATAATTAATACTCTTTTTATATTTCGTTATTTAATTTAAATAAATAATAAATATTTAAATTATATTCGCTTATTTTATAGAAATTTTAATTATTATAATTTTTTTTTTACACCACCAAATGGTTAAATTATAATGTTTACTTTAAACCGTATATAATTAAATTTTAAATTGTAACGAATATTAAAATAAATTTATTTTTCTTTGTTATCTTTCAGTAAAAGAAAAATTTATAAGACAAGGGATGCAAGAGAGTTAAACACTGTT